>CP025645.1:27526308-27586246 GCA_003576665.1 Ipomoea trifida
TGCGTTCGGAACTGCCCAGTTCCGGACGCAGCTGCTATTTATTTAAAAAAATAAATATCCAGCTGCGTCCGGAACTGGGCAGTTCCGGATGCAGTTGGTGACTATCTGTGTCCGGGCCAACTCCGGACGCAGATAGTCCATGGCATCTGTGTCCATGACATATGCGTCCGGAGTACTCCGGACGCAGATAGTCTAAAACTCCGGACGCAGATGCCTGTTTTTGTACTAGTGTGTCACCCGATAAAAAGTGAGTATGGTTTACATGTTGCTTGAAACCTATCAAAAAGTAATTTGTTTGCACAGTTGGGAAGGCGTGTTGAGCATATAATATATAAACATAAATGTGCAATTCAATTATGAGGTTAGGCTTTTAGTTGAGATGAAACACATGTTTTAATTGTGATATATAAATCTATTGATTATTACAACAAAAAAAAAAAAAATGTAAGAGTGCAATATCGTTTATATACATTAAGAAATGAGAAGGAATCGTTAATGCTAATGAAAAAGAAATTATGGTGAATCATGGAAACATCATTGACACGTGGAGATCATCGGATAAATGTGACCCGAAAGCCTTTGGAATTCATCAACCATGAATTTGAGCCGCATATTTTTTTGTTCTAATAAATTATTCAAAGGAGAGCCTGTCGACCGGATTATAGTGATGTTTGGTGGGAAACTTTTGTACTTTATTATGAATTTTGATACTCAGTTATTATATTTGTTTGTTATTTTTTGTTATTTTATTATTGGATTTAAATCTTGTAACAAGTATAAACTTCATTACTCTTTTACTCATCTAGTTTTAAATAATAGAATAAAAAATACGAAGAAAATTAAAAAAATAATATAAGTGTCATTGTCTTTACATTATATATATATATATATATATATATATATATATATATATATATATATAGGGAAATGGTTTTCGTGCGGTTGTGCAGTGTTTATCCTCTTTTTTTTTTTTTTAATTTAAAACTGATGCACACCTTAAGGTGGATAAACATAAATATGACTTTGTAGAGAAAATCTTATAAAGAATATTGTTTTGTGTTTTGGAACTGCAAAAAACGAAAACAAAAACAAAACCCCAAAAAAGCACACATTTAGATGGAAAACAACGCGTCTTAAGAAGGAAAACCACGTACCTAAAACCTTTGGTCGACGCACCTTAAGTTTTAACAACTGACGCAACTTAAACACACAAACCACGCACCTTAAGAAGGAAAAATCACGTAATCTAAGAAGGAAAATCATGCACCTAAAACTTTAGATCGACGCACTTAAGTGTTAACAACTAAACGCACCTTAAGCTCAAATCAATATAATGCACCTTAAGCACAAAAAGCACGCACCTTAAGCACAAAAAGCACGCACCTTAAGAAGGAAAATCACTCACCTAAAGCGTTAGAACGACGCACTTATGTTTCAACAATTAACACACCTTAAGCTCAAAATCACGCACCTTAATTACAAAAATCCCGCACCTTAAAATTGACGCATATGAAAAATGTCCAAATTGTCATCACGTTTTTTTTAGACATTGTTAATACTAAATGCTGATTTTGGCAAGATCAGTGGCTCTCCTCTCACCGCACAGTCACACCTGAGCACCCCAACCGCATTTGAACTATGTATATATATATATATATATATATATATATATATATATATGTGTGTGTGTGTGTGTGTGTGTGTGTGTGTGTGTGTGTGTGTGTGTGTTTACTTAAACTCATTACTATTATCAAATATTTGATTCCCATTATCTATTTGATTTTAATGTTTGAACGCTAATCAAACACCCCTAAATACACGGGATTTGAACTTAGGCACTTAGAGTGTGTTTGGTTGACGGGTTTTGGTATAAGGTATGAGTATCAAAGTGATTGTTATTGTTTGGTTGACAGGTTTTTAGAATACTACTATGAGTTTGGAATATAAAAAATTCATACCCTTATTAAATAAGGGTTTCATTTCTCTTCCTCATTTCTTCCCAAACTATTAATAACCATTCCCATCCCATCCTGCTACCAAACATGCAAAATATTTTCACCAAAACCCATTAGCCTTACCAAGTATTTGATACCCATACTGAAACGGATTCCGATTCCTATGTACAAACCATACACGCCCTTAATTGTCAGTTTGTCACTTGACTTGGTTGCAAAAGCACCTAGCAAAGCTTGAAATGCAAGCCCAGCTCGTGTAGGAGATTTCGGGCATAATATCGATCATGGCACTGTTTATTTACCTTTCCTGTTCTGCAGATTACTACATCTTATGGTATATATATATATATATTTTGTTATTTACCTTTCCTGTTCTGCAGATTACTACATCTTATGGTATATATATTCAAATGCGGCGGGGAGCTCCCATGCGGTCGTGTAGCCTAATATGCGTCATCCGATTTCATTAATCTAACTGCAATTCGCGTATGTTTAAGTTGGGTTATTATGATAATTTTAGTATCTATATTACGTGAATTGAAATGGTGCATTTTAGTACATAGTGTGGTGCGTTTGAATACATGCTCTGGGGTGCGTTGAATACATATGTTGCTGCATTAACTGTATTGCGGGATGGTGTGTTTTAATCTATCCGCTGGTGCATTTTCATACGTAGAATGGTGTGTAACTGTATTGTGGAATGGTGTGTTTTAATACGTCATCTGGTGCATTTTAATACGTAGAATGATGTGTATCTTAACACGTTGTTTCTAATAAGTGTTTTGTAGAATGGTGTGTTTTAATCCGTCCTCTGATGCATTTTAATATGTTGAAAGGTGCATATTTTAGCACATGTTTTCTAATATTTGTAAATAGTGTATACTTATAATATGACATGAGGCACGTTGTGGTACATTTTAATACGTTGAATGATGCGTTTTATCACGTATACTGATGAATTTTAAGTGAATAGGTGCATTTGGTTATAGTGTGGAATGATGTGTTTTATTGGTCATCTAGTTCATTTTAGTACGTAAAATGGTGTGTTTTGTAACATATATATATATATATATTGCGCGTTGATTTGATGAGTTGATCTGATCTAATGGCTGAAAATAGGCCGCACGGCCACACCTAATGACCAGGCCGCACATGATGACGCCTATATATATATATATATATATATATATATATATATATATATATATAACTGAACTCAAAATATAAGAAACTGATTTACAAGCTGTGACGTGTTAAGAATAAAGTGAAATTAAACGATGATTTTTCTTTTACCATTTGGTCTAATTTCCCAATATGCTGCAACTTAACTGGGAAAGAAAGAGCGAATAGTATTTTAGCTCCCGGCC
This sequence comes from Ipomoea trifida, assembly GCA_003576665.1. Classification (NCBI taxonomy): domain Eukaryota; kingdom Viridiplantae; phylum Streptophyta; class Magnoliopsida; order Solanales; family Convolvulaceae; genus Ipomoea; species Ipomoea trifida. The sequence goes on from CP025645.1 coordinate 27,529,631, forward strand.
CGTTTCTAAAGACGCGTACCCCAAGGTGTATGAATATTTAAGTCCAACTAATCAGTACATGAAAGGATTGAGAAATGATAGAGTTACCACTACTTTTGTTCTTAGTAGTATTTTTATTTTAATTCCCAACTATTATTAACTTTTTCACTTATTGTCCATAAAATACTATTTCAATTCAAGTCAAACTGGTATTGATTTACTTTTTTTTTTTTTAAATTAGATAATCCCAACTTGATCGGTCTAATCCTAAATCTACAAGATCTCGCCTTTAGAGCCGCTGCAGAGGTAAATCACAAATAGCCCAATCAATCCATCAGTTGTAGAATGGATTCGATCCAATCCTACCAGCATCCTTTATGAGCCTTTTTGTCATGCTTCTAATTGTTGAATTGTTGACTCTCGTCATGACCTTTGATGAATCAATTAGGCTAAGTCCAGGTGGACTAGTACTGATTTACCTTGTGGTTTTTTGCAACAGAAAAATTAAAAGGATTATCTCGATCAATGACAATTATAAGATTGAGAAATGATAAGCGGTAATTAATCTGATCTCTTTCATATAGAAATAATTAACGTGTAACCATCCAGTACAAAGATCATAGCAGCCATGATCTTAATATACTATAAAACATAGTATATATGTAGTTAACACACATACAGAGAAAGAGAAATGTGTTTTATTCTTTAGTGCAGAGATATATAAAGTAGGATAGATGGAGGGCAGTTGGATCTGTCATCAGCAGTTGGGGAGTGAAACCTTGCAGGCAGTAGCGACTTTCTTGCCAGCTGAGAGATACTGCTTCAGAGTAGGATCCTTGAGGTATTGGCAGAAGCAAGGCTTCTGTTGTTTAAGCCTCTGACAGCAGAGATTGGATGGTGGGGCGTTGGATGTGAAGGCGCTTAGGCAAGGACTCAGCTGATTCACGTCGCATGCCGCCCACGAAAACTGGGCTTCTGCCAACACCACAACTACCACTGCTACAATCATGAGGTTGAAGGCCTTCATTTTTGGTACTCGAGTGGTGGATGGGTATATTTGAGTATGTAAGAGGAAGCTTGGGGATGTGATGCATCTTTGGCTCAGTGTTTGGGCCAATTTATAGAGAGAACTTCGGTAACAAATGGTAAAACGTACTAGTAATGTGAAAAGTTTAATTTATTTACTGCATATATTTATAATATATGGTTATATGTTAATGATGCAAAGGAAGAAAATCTCTCTCTCTCTTCCCACTCACTATGTTGGGCACCGTCTTGGTTTCATCAAGTTTCACTGTTGTAGGGGTGTAAAGGTCAACTAGGATATCTCATGTACTGTGCAGAGTGAGGTTGACATGCTTGAACACCAGTCCTTATATCGTGGTAACAAATGGTAAAACGTACTAGTAATGTGAAAAGTTTAATTTATTTACTGCATATATTTATAATATATGGTTATATGTTAATGATGCAAAGGAGGAAAATCTCTCTCTCTCTATCCCACTCACTATGTTCGGCACCGTCTTGGTTTCATCAAGTTTCACTGTTGTAGGGGTGTAAAGGTCAACTAGGATATCTCATGTACTGTACAGAGTGAGGTTGACATGCTTGAACACCAGTCCTTATATCGTGGACGTGGTCCCAAAACGAAGTCGTTTCAGTAAGTGGGAGACCGAGCCCGTAATTGACACTACAGTTCATCTCAGAAGATACTGCCTTACATTTAATTTGTTTTGATATTATTGAATGAAACTGTAGTTATGTCGAAATGTAACTGTAGTTGTGTTGTGTATATGAACTGATAGTACTGAATAACAGTTTCACATTTGTGTTTTATATTATTATTGAATGAAACTGTAGTTATATCGAAATGTAACTGTAGTTGTGTTGAAATGTAACTGTAGTGTATATGAACTGATACTGAATAACAGTTTCACATTTGTGTTTTTATATTATCAAATGAAACTGTAGTTATACCAAAATGTAATTGTAGTTGTGTTAAAATGTAACTGAAGTTGTGTTGAAATGTAACTGCAGTGTATATGAACTGAAAGTGAGTGACACGAATTCATTCGTCTGTTTTCATTAATCAAAACAACGTCGTTTTGATGCGCTATCCACAATGCATTGTGGACCACGGTCATATAATTTGGGCTTGAACACCAACACATACGGCTATTGCATTATTTTCTTTTTTCTTTTTCTTTTTTTTTGAAGATCTTTTTTCTTTTTCTTTTTTGATGCATATTACTTTTAGGATTCCATTTTGTTTGCAAAATCAGCTCACAAGCATTTGATTCATGACTTTTTGTACCCTATTGTTAAATTTGATATACATATTTATTTGTTTATTTTGCTATTCTACTATTTGGTGGGATGTAAATTTTTTTATATTAATTATAAAACTCATTACAATTTAATAGAGTCAGTTCTATTCATGGTTGAAAAAAATCGCTAGGCGCTCTTCAGGCGTTCGGGGAATGCCTAGCGCCTAGGATGCCTAATGGGGATTAATCGGCGCCTAGGCGCCTGCGTATTTCTTTATTTTTTTTTTAATTTTTAAAAAATTTGTTTAAGTATTTTTTATTTTTTAAAGACTAATAATTATAAATTATATAATACTTTAATAGTTAATACTAAAATATTAAATATTAACTTAAAAATATATGGACTTTGTACAATTTAGGTTATTTCGCTCAAAACGATTTTGTTTTGAGTGAAATAACCCTTTAAAAAAAACAATAGTTAATCAGCCGACTAGGTGCACCTAATGTTATAACTAGGTGCACCTAATGTTATAATTAGGTGCACCAAGGTTGCACCCATGTGCATGAAGGTTAACAAGGTAAATTACTTGCACTTGTAAGTGAAAATAGGTGCACAAGTGCAAGTAAAATGTATTGCAGATGCAAGTAAAATGTATTACAAGTGCAAGTTAATTGTACACTGAGCATTGAATGTTTTGGTGTTTTAGAATGTTTTTACAGGTCACGGGAGCCACTCGGCAAAGCATAAGGACATAATGAGCATTTGGAGCAAAGAAGAAGTCCCGGGACGGGCGGAGGACACTTCCATGCGTGGAGCCGGTGTGGATTAAATGCAATGCCTATCCACGCATGGACTATGCGTGGACAATGAGTGCGAAAGGAAAAATGAAAAGGGCAATTTTGGGAAGACTATTTAAGGGAGCTAGTGAGAAATTTCAAGGAAGGTTGGATCATTTTTTGGAGATTTACATTTTCTAGATTACAATTCTTAGTAGAGAGAATTTTATAGAGAGAAATACCTAGAGTTCCAATTGTTGAAGGATTGAAGATCAAAGTGGACTTGAAGATTGTAATTCATATTTTGCTAGGTGAATCTACCTTTTCATCTAGTTTTCATTTAATTTCCTATTGCAATTTACATTTCTTTAGTTTGATTTAAATTTGTGATTTTGAATTCATGAATATGCATAGCTAATTTCTTCTAGGGATTGAATTGTGTGAAATTATGCATGCCTAGTGTGGATTTTCATCTCTAATTGTGGAAATTGCTTCATTCTATGTTGGAGGTCTATTCTTGTCTTTGATTGTTGATTTGGTTTGGTTCTAATCGATTTGGCCAATCTCTTAGGAGTTAAAGACCTTGATCTAATCATGATTGTTGATTAGAGTTAAGGGCTAGCTTTTGCAATCATAGATCCTATGCAATTCCATGTGTAGAATAGTAGGAAGGTGTGAAGCCTAGGTGTTCGATAAAATGTCTCTTAGGGCTTTTGGTTACCTAATAAGTACTCTTAAGCCTAAGAAGCCTTAGTACACTAATTGTGGAAGAGGATTGCATGATCACACTCTTGAATAGCCAACATAGTTAAATCAATCTTCCATTGCTTAAGACTCACTATGAGGCATCATAACTAGCATAGTTCGTTCCCTTGCTTCTTACAATTTATTATTTCATATTTGTTTACATCATTTTATCACACTCTCCATTTACAAATGCTACTCTATGCAACTCAACAACCTCATATGTTCCATTATGCATTTGTTTGAATAAGAGCTAAGCAATCTTTCGCATTACCTCCTTCGAGACCGACATTCGGGGAGTCTTTACTCTTCATTTTAATCTTTTGAAGGCACCTACATCCATTCCATCACTACGTAAAAACACAACTTTAAAAATGGTGTCGTTCCCTGGGAGCCAATAGGTTGTCATTGCTTAGCTTTTACTTGATTAAATGCTTGTGAATTAGAGAGTTGTTCCTTCCATTGTTTGTTTTTTTTTTTTCTTGTTTCTAACCCTCTCTTAACTACTTCTAGTTAAAAGAGGATTATTTGTTGCTTTCTTGAATTATTTCAAAGGTGAATGCAAATAAGAGCAAAAAGGAAATCAAGGTCTACTTCCTTACATCCCGGAGATAAACAAGGCAATAAGAAGAAGGAATATCCAAACCGAACATATGGCTTCCACGAGTGCAAATAGAAATTCACAAGGAAGAGGAGTACCTACACAAACACCACCAACGCCACCTATCCCAAATAACCCACCCGAAATACCCAATTCAATGGAACCGACTATAGAAGAACCACAAGTTGATCATGTGGGAAACCCGGAGCCGATAAGAGTAGAAGAGTACTATGAGATGCCACATAGACAACAAAGATCAATTGCGGATTACATGACACCGGAATTCAACATGCACAACTCAATATATGTCCCACCGCTTGAGAACGTCAACTTTCACGTGCATCCACCTATTCTCACATTGGTGCAAAATAGTCCATATGACGGGCTACCATCGAAGGACCCGCACATGCACATCACAAGATTCATTAGAGCTTGCGGAATGAACCGACAAGGAGTGAGTGAAGAGGTGATAAGACTCAAGCTCTTTCCGTTTTCTATTATCGTAGAAGCTACGAGATGGCTAGATAGTCAAGATGATCACCACTTCCGTTCATGGCAACAACTCCAGAAACAGTTCATGTGGAGGACCTCACGATACGAATGTTTGTACATCACCATCTGCATTGGAGCATGTAGAGGCGGTGGACTACCAAAGAGGAACAAACTACAATGCCTACGGTGGAGGAAATCAAGGCCAAAATCAAGGATGGAAGCAAGGTGAGGGTTGGAATAATAATGGAGGTTTCCAAGGGAGACAAAATTACAACCAAGGTGGCAAACTCGCCTATGGTCAAAGTGAGAAGGGTCGAATTGCATATGACCCACCCCAATGACATGGAGCTCAATTGTCTCACTATAGACCAAACTATAACTCCCAATTGGAACATCCTCAACAAAGAAGAGATGACATAAGAGAGGTTGATGAAAAATTGTCAAGAACTATCATGGAGCTAAAAAATGATCGGGCAAATCTCAAACAAGATATCACCCAAGAAATTAGGCAAGAAATCTCAAGTGTGCGGCAAGAATCCAAGGCTACTCTCAAGACCATAGAGAATCAAAATTCTCAAATGTTTAAGATGATGTCGGAGAGACACTATGGTCAACTTTCAAGCAACACCGAAAATAATCCGAAGGAGAGAGTTAGTGTCGTGGTCTCAATGGAAGAAAGTCATGAGGGATGTGATTCAATGGAGGTAATATGCGGGATGTGTGATTGTGAGAAAAGAAAGAAGGAGAAGGAAGTGGAAAAACTACCTCTTGTAGTCAAAACCTTGAAGATGCAATTGAAAATACCTCTTGTGAAGTTCCAAAATTTGAAGGAAAAAGCAAGGTTACCTCTTGTAACCATGAAGGAGATAAGAAAGTGAATCATGAGAAAATCACCTCTTGTGGTCATGAAGTCAAAGAGACCGTGTTTCCAAATCACGAATCCATTACCTCGAAAATGAAGGAAAGGGCGAGAAAATGTACATTTCATGTTTTCATGCAAAAATTCTTTTATGATGATCAATGTCATGATTTATTTGAAAGTGATACCTTTGAGGATTATGCATGTCTTGGCAAAGAGACATCAGCATTGGTGACTACGGGTTGCCCCATAAAGAAGGGTGACCCGGGAGCTTTCGTAGTTCCGTGTTCTATCAAGAACATGGAATTTCCAAAAGCTCTTGCCGATCTCGGAACTTCTATTAATTTGATACCCTTGAGTTTATTTGAGGAATTGGGATTACCTTGTTTGAAGCCGACAAGGCTCACCCTTCGCCTAGCCGATGGAACCACTCGGTATCCGAAAGGCTTGGTGGAGGACGTGCTTGTTAAGATTGGTGAATTTCTTTGGTCGGTCGACTTCATTGTTTGTGAAATGGATAAAGAAGAGCCATTTGGCTCATTGATTCTTGGAAGGCCGTTTTTGGCAACGTGCCGTGCTCGGATTGATGTGGGCACGGGCAAGATTACTTTAAGGTTTGATGGTAATAAAACCAAAGAGGAGAAGCCAAAGTTTGAAAAGAAAGAGGAAGAGCTTAAGGCTATGGTCAAGGTGAAGACCAAACCAAATCTCGTTGGGAGAGTGACAAGTTGGTTTGGAAGAACACGTGGGTTCCAAATTGTTTCCAACCAACAACAAAGGAGTATAGTTGAGAAAGGAAAGAAACGTTGCGTCTAGCCAAGGATGTATAACGTGGCGCTTCTTGGGAGGCAACCCAAGGTGTTTTGTGAATATTTTGAGTTGATTTCTTGTGTTTTTAGTGTTTTTGTTAGTATTTTTGTTCGTATGTGTTTTTGGGAGACTAATTTCCAGGGTTGATAGCCGAAAAGATGCTAAGGTTGTGCCAAAATTGACCAAAGGCGAAAGGAAAAGCCGGGAATCGGTGGAAATACTGGACAACACTGGTGCACATGTCCCCCACGCGTGGAGGACACGTGGATTTATTCCAATGTCTGTCCACGTGGAGGCTCCACGCATAGCCTCCACGTGGATTAAATTCAGTAGCGTTCCACGCGAGCCCTCCACGCGTGGAGCTCGCGTGGAACAGCTATTTCAGCCTAACAAAAACTAGGGTTCGACGAACCACGCCAAACCCTCTCTCCAAAAGCAAAAACTTCCATTCTCTTCCACGCACAAAGCCCTCCCACGCAAGGTTTGAGTATTTTTCACCATTTTTCATCTTTTCTTCAAGAAATCAAAGTTGAAAACATCACACCAAGGTAAAAACATCTTCAAAATTCAATTTCCATGGCTATTTTTAAGTTTTTGAGTTGAAATTCTTGAAATTTTATCCTACATTGTCTTTCAAATTTTTGTATGATTTACTTGTTGATATTGGTTAGAAATGCATCATAGAGCTTTATTTCATTACTTTCTTTCATTCTTTGAGATTAATTTGATAGATTGAACTCAACTGTTGAACCCTAGTGTGAACACCATGGAAATGCAAATGGGTTTGATTGAATTCTTGATGTTTTGATGCAATTGATGATTGAATTGATATATAAACTTGACTTAGAGCTTATATATGCAATCAATTTGATGTTATACACACTTGATGAGAGAATTGCAAATTCGCTCTTCAACCCTAATTTTGAAATTGGAGAAGAAGATGAAGTTGACTTTTGAAATTGTTGACTTTTGACTAGACTTGTTATATCTTGAAATTATGAATGTGTATGATATTGGAGCTCAATTGTTATTATTTTGATGATGAGAATTGATGAAAAAGAAGGGAAACTATGACAAAATTTTTGAAAATCCTTGAGAGCAAAATCTCTAAATAATGAAAGGAAAATTCGAAAAAAATTGGAAAAATAATTGAGAAAGATTATGAGTAGAGAAACCAATGGAGAAGTTTGAACTAACCAATTGATTTCTTGGAATTATGTTGATTGCAAACATTGTAGGATGGAAAGAACAAAAGAATGTGCAAAGAAGCAACGCTACGAGGATGCGAGCACTAGCCAACCAAGGGCTAGAGTGCAACCACCAAGAGGCCAACCCCCACAAATAGTCATTCCGCCACAAATCAATCTGAATGCAAGAGGCAATAGAGTTGTAAGGAACTTGACTCCGGCGGAACTGGCGTTGGTAGATGTGTATCGAGAAAAGAATTTGATGGAAGGAAAGTATCTTGAGCCAAGCGTCCTTAGAGAGTTTGATTGCGAGGGCTTAGTAAACTGCTTACTTGAACATGCTCAACTGGGGAAAGTTTTTTAGTGGAGGGGACCAACATATTCTCCTATGACCTATGAGTTTCTTGCAACATTAGAAATCAGGAAAGAAATCAACAACGCAAGGAAGTCAATCAAATACACACTCTTCGGCAAAAAGTATCACCACTCCATCAATGAGCTGGCAATAATACTTTGGTTCCATAACCGAGAGGAGATAGGCATGCCGTACTTCCAAGGATTCAGAGCAGATTTTGATCTTTACAAGGATGCCACAACTTATTGGGGCCAAATAACGAATGGAAAGAAGTACGATTCTATCAACTTAAAGGCTAGAAAGATAACGCAAAATCATCTCAAGGCTTTCCGGCTGGCCTTAGCAGTAAACCTCTCGGGCAGAAAGACGAATCTCAACAAAGCTTATCGCCAAGATCTTTTCTATATGTGGTGAATAGAAAACAAGGTGAGTGTGAACATGGGGGCACAGGTGAGGAAATGGCTTAGCGCTCAAAATAAGCAAAATGTACAGGCTGTATTCATCGGACCTTTGGTAACTGAGTTGTGTTGGGGCTTAGGACTCGATAATGATCTTGAGAGAGAGAGAAGGTTGAGGCTGAGATGCAACCTTTTACAGTCCAGGATTTCTTTGCCATGAAGATTCGCTTGGGCGGCGAAAATGCACCTTCGTTTGGGAGTGATGAGAGTGACGATAGTGAAGACGAGGATGGAGAAGAGTGAAATGTGCAACACGAGCAAGGAGGGCCTAGCACACATCAAGGTGGACCTGGCATAATGGATTGGGAGTCCACCCGAGCTTTTCATATGCAACTTCACCAAGAGTAGATAGCTTTTCTACAAGCCCATAGTGCAAGGCAAGAAGAGCAAGTGACATCTTTATATGCTCGACATGATAGACAAGATGAAGGGATCATGCGTACGAGAGAGGCAGTCGAGCGTAATGCCAGAATTATTGAAGAACTTCAAGCTCAATTGGCCAACTATTTCCATCCACCTTCTTGAATACCACCAACCCAAGGCAAGAGAAAATGAAGAGAAAGTTGAAAACAAAAACAATGTTTTGAGTTTGAAGTTGATGTCCCATTGAGAACACAAGGTTCCCCATGCGCGGGGTTTCGCTTTTAATTTCTTTACTTTTCTGCTTTTATTGCTTTTTAGATTACTTGCTTTACTTTTTATGCACTTTCAATACTTGCATTTTTAAATGTTTGAATTCGTAATACTTTACATTTGTTACTTTCTTTAGTTTGTTTTACTCTAGTCTATGTTTAATGTTTTTTTAGCTTGATATTATTTTCTTTGTTGCTTTTGAGTCGGGCTAAAGACGTTAAACGTACCGCTCTTGGGAGGCACCCCAAGCTTTATTGAAAAGAAAAAAGAGAGAGAGAGAGAGAGAAGAAAATGATGAAAGAAAGAAAAAGAGAGTAGGAATAATTGAATAGCTTTCCTATTTGTACCTTGATTTTTTTTTATGCTAACCATTGGTGTTTGTAGCTTTGATAACGGAGGCAACCCAATTGTTGAAAGCTAAAGTGTGGAAAAAGGGATGCATACTTGGTTTAGCCTCTTATCCCCTTTACATTTTATACCCCGTTTTCAAATTCAATGTGTGGAAATATATGTATAGCTTTGCATAAGTCTTTTACTCAAATGATGAGCATGCCATTTTAGTGTTTCACAAATGACCAATTTTGTTGTAACCCCACACCCCATAGTCATTTCCAAAGTGTGGAAAGGGGGTCGTTTTATTTGCTGGATTAGACTCGTGCTCCTTTATTCCACAAAGTCCTCAAGGCAACATCGAGGACGATGTTTGGTTTAAAGTGTGGAAATGACGCACTTTGTGCTTAATTGCTTGATTGCTTAATTTGGTCTAGTGGTCATGATAGATGGGTGTGTTTTCCATTTGGAGAGTGAGTCATTGTTTGTGCTATCTAGGGAGAGTTTTGACTAGATGCCAATAAAATTTTTATTCTTGAAATATCTTTGGGAAGTTACCTTTTTGCACCCATGAGAGTGTTTAGAACCGAATAGGTTTGCATTCTTGCTTGCTTGCATGGTGTTCACCTCTTATTTAGATAGGACCTTAGTCAAGGATCTCTCGAAGTGGGGGTACGCACTTCTTAATTTGAGAAAGGTATTGTAAGCGAAGCCTGGAATTGAACTAACCTTGGTAGGGCATGGGGCAAAAGCGAGCCTATTGGTGAGCATTAGAGTGAAAAATCCATAAAATCCTAAGAAAAAGGCATGAGGAGATGTATAAAGAAAAGTAGAAAAGGCAAAAGGCCACTCCTAGAGGTAAAAACTGCGGAAAGCCATCTTGCTAGGATGTGGGCAACCATTATACCGATCTTCGAAAAAGCGTAGAACTCTACGTGAAGTCGGTTGTCCACGCGAAATGATCCTAGAAGATGAGAAAACAAGAGAGGAGGTGAACCGCTTTGCTAAGGTTCGGGTACCTATTGCACTGACCTTCGAAAAAGCATGGAGATCCATGTGAAGTCGGGTGCCCGATGACGTTACCATAGGAAGTGAGAAGAAAGAGGGACCGCCCCAAACCATTGGCAGTGAGTGGTCCATACCCCTACCCCCACTTATCTTACTTGTTGGGCTTTGGCGTTCGGTTGGAAGGGTTGATTAATCGGTGTACATCGTTCTCACTAGTGGGATCGGCTTGAAGGCTCTAGTTAAATGAGAGGTGAAATTAAAGTTTGGTTTGCATGCTTGCACATGGTGTGAGAGGTGTGCCCCCATTGCTTAAATGTTTATCTATGAAGGGTTTTTGCTTCCCGGAAATATTTCTTGAGTTGTATGACATCTAGACAACATTCGTTGTAGATAGCATGAAGGATTTTCCCCTCTCTGGTAGCCCTCGCATTCATTTTGGATTGATCGAATGCCCAAGTTAAGTAAGCTTAGTTATCCTTGGGTACTTATGTGCTTATGTTCGAATAGTCTTGCTTGAGGGCAAGCAAGGTTTAAAGTGTGGAAACTTAATAAGCACCCAAGATAACTAGGAATTAGGGTCTATATCGGTGTAAATTGATAGTAATTAGTGTCCTTTTGTGACTAACCTATGGCATTTCGTGCTCTAATGCGTAGATATCGTGCAAAGCTATCATTATGGTGTTTTAGAATGTTTTTACAGGTCTCGGGAGCCACGTGGCAAAGCATAAGGACATAACGAGCATCCGGAGCAAAGAAGAAGTCCTAGGAGGGGCCGGAGGACACCTCCACGCGTGGAGCCGGCGTGGATTAAATCCAGTGTCTGTCCACGCCGGTACTCCACGCATGGACAAGGAGTGCGGAAGGAAAAATAAAAAGGGCAATTTTGGGATGTCTATTTAAGGGAGCTAGTGAGAAATTTCAAGGAAGGTTGGATCATTTTTTGGAGATTTACATTTTCTAGATTACAATTCTTAGTAGAGAGAATTTTAGAGAGAGAAATACCTAGAGTTCCAATTGTTGAAGGATTGAAGATCAAACTGGACTTGAAGATTGTAATTCATATTTTGCTGCTAGGTGAATTCTACCTTTTCATCTAGTTTTCATTTCATTTCTTATTGCAATTTACATTTCACTAGTTTGATTTAGATTTGTGATTTTGAATTCATGAATATGCATAGCTAATTTCTTCTAGGGATTGAATTGTGTGAAGTTATGATTGCCTAGTGTGGATTCTCATCTTTAATTGTGGAAATTGTTTCATTCTATGTTGGAGATCTATTCTTGTCTTTGATTGTTGATTTGGTTTGATTCTAATTGATTTGGTCAATCTCTTAGGAGTTTGAGACCTTGATCTAATCATGATTGTTGATTAGAGTTAAGGACTAACTTTTGCAATCATAGATCCTATGGAATTCCATGTGTAGAACCAATGTTGCAAAAATCCCGCCTAGACCTCGATTAATCCCCGCCTAGGCGCTAGGCGCTGGTCGACCGCCTAGCGTATAATCTTAAATGGTGGTCTTGGCGGCTACCCGGCTAGGCAACCGCCTAGGCCGCCTGAACACCGCCTAGGCCGTTTAAGCGCTGACCGCCTAAGCCTCATAGGCGCCGACTAGACCTCCTAGGCACCGACTAGTCAGCCGATTAACTATTGTTCTTTTTTTAATACAAATTCTAGATATTTTTTAGGCTAATATTTAATATTTTAGTATTAACTATTAAATTATTATATATTTTATAATTATTAGTCTTTAAAAAATTAAGAATACTTAAACAATTTAAAAAAAAATAAAAATTACACGGGCGCCTAGGCGACGATTAATCCCCGCGTAGGCGTCCTAGGCGCTAAGCGCTCCCCGAGCGCCTAGCGATTTTTTCAACCATGTGTAGAACAGTAGAAAGGTGTGAAGCCTAGGTGTTCGATAAAATGTCTCTTAGGGCTTTTGGTTACCTAATAAGTACTCCTAAGCCTAAGAAGCCTTAGTACACTAATTGTGGAAGAGGATTGCAAGATCACACTCTTGAATAACCAACATTGTGGAATCAATCTTCCATTGCTTAAGACACACTATGAGGAATCATAACTAGCATAGTTCATTCCCTTGCTTCTTACAATTTGTTATTTCACATTTGTTTACATCATTTGATCACACTCTTCATTTACAAATGCTGCTCTATGCACCTCAACAACCATATATGTTCTGATAAGCGCCAAAAACAGTCAAGTTACGGGTCATTTATGCACAACAGTATACAGTTTCATCACCCAATTATGATCATCTTTCATTTTTAAAACCTCTAATTAGCACCTAACTAACAAATTCAACTCAGAGGATGTGTTTTTAGTCATTTCCGCAGGGTATAGCAAAGTCCTAGGCCAAAGAGAAACAACAAATGAAGAATCAACCAAGCAGGAGGCCACCACGCATCACCACACACGTGGTAATGGGCGTGGAATATTTCCAGTACGCAACCACGCATCACCACACGCGTGGTGATGGGCGTGGACGCGTCCAGTTAGAGAAACAACGGAATTTCGACTTTTGGACAGCTATTTAAACCCCCTTTTCTCATTTTTAAGGGGGGATTTCCACAATTTTCATATCTGATTTCTCTTTCCATTCCTTCCCCTTTGGGGAGGAAGAACAAACACATTCCCACTAGAATAGATTAGTTTTCTTAGATTAATGAAGATGGATGAAAGGATTGAGTAGTAGAACTCATAATTCCTTAGGTATAATACTCTTTTCTTAAGATTGCTTCTTTAAATTATTTCTTTGGTTAATTTTACTTTGTTGTTCTTGAATGTTCATTATGTTTGAGTAGAGTAGTTTTGGGTGTGTGTGCCCATGTTAGACATTTGATTGATGCTTGAATTTCTCTTTATGATTATGAAGATTGTTGGAGTAGGATTGTAGTCTTGAGTGGGTGATGTTTTTCTTGCTTTGCTTCTATGTCGGCCGGAATAGTTAGCAGACTTAGTGAAAGTGAGAGTGTGCTCGATAGCGGCCTCTCACGAGTCCAACTCATCTACATCCCTGCCCTTAGTTCGAAAGGACAAGGTCCGGGAGGAGGGGTAGGCAAGGTGTTCGATAAAATGCCTCAACCGAATGAGGATTGAGAGTCTGAGTGTGACGCCACTCGGTATAAATAACGTGCCTCTCTAATTCAATCTCGAAACTCGTTTTCAAATCCCCTTAGGACGATCAATCGATTTGTTTAATCATGGTGTACACCCCCTTCATTTCCTTTTGAATTGTATAGTTTACTCTCGTTCCTACAACCCCCAACTTATTTATCAAAACAACCCTTAGTAATACTTGCAACTCTTACCTCTTAACTCCTTCAATGTCAACGCCAATTCGCTCCAATTTGTCATCCATGAGAGACACGACACTCGGGGAGTCTTGACTCTTCGTTTTAACACCTTCCACACCACATTCACTCACACTGAAACTAACAACCATCATGTTCCATTATGCATTTGTTTGAATAAAGGTTAAGCAACCTTCCACATTACCTCCTTCGAGACCGACACTCGGGGAGTCTTGACTCTTCGTTTTAATCTTTTGAAAACACCTACATCCATTCCATCACCACGTAAAAACACAACTTTCAGTCGACACTTGGGGTTGCAAACTGGTGGTGGCATCCAAGGTTATAAACATATGGAATAGGTGTCTATGACAGTACCTTGTGGTTTGGTCGAAAGACCTTGGAAATGCTCACACTGTTAGAAAAGTGAAGGCTAGTGTTAAGGAACATGAGTCTAATGCTCATACTGTTAGCAAAGTGAACGCTAGTGTCAAGAACATGTGAAGGTTGCTCATACTGTTAGCAAAGTGAAGGCTAGTGTTAAGGAACATGAGTCTAATGCTCATACTGTTAACAAAGTGAAGGCTTGGATATCTGTTGTTTTCCTATGCTAAGGCAAAGAAAATGGTCTATCTTGCCCGGCTAGGGTGGATGGATTAGGGACGTCCCGCCCGGCTGGCATAGGTAAAACACCTGCCCGTCCACATGTCGCAATCACTTGGGGGATGACATCTACCAAAATTAATGTGGGAGCTGCCTGAGTATTTGGCGCTACGACCGGCACCTCCACTGGTGGAGCCTCTTACTGCTCATGATTCGTGACCAACTACTCAGTAGAGTTGGTGCGGTTAAACTATGCCGCATATCAGTCAGTTGGTGGCTCAACTGCGCATGCAGTTCTCCAACAGAGCCACGGTTGGCCTCTAGGCGAGCGGCAGCAGTAGCGTTACCATTGGTGTTTCTGGTGGTCCTAGAACAACGACTACGACGGGTTTGGGCCATGTAGCTAGGTTGAAGACGGGACTTCTCGTAAGGGTCTCCACAAACGGTGCCAATGTTGATTTTACGATCGCTTGGTAGCCGCACGGCAGACCAACACTACCGTAAAACTTAGAGGAAGAAATGAAGTAAATATACAAGAACGGTTGGACAGAATAATCGTCTTACCTTAAAATCAGAACCCTTGACAATGTGACCCCAAGAGGGTATTTATACAAGATTAATAGGCCTTAGGAAGGAAACAAGAAAGAAATTAACAAATTTAACTTTAGGAAAGCTATTTAAACTGCTCAAACCGCCATAAATTCTACCAAATATGACTTAGAAAAGAATCCCACCAAATCCGCCTAAGTTCTCTGCGAATTCCTTATCTCGCCGCCTTTGAGGGCCGCACCTAGTCGGGCACTACGACCTGACTGCCTACATCAGCCAGGCTACTCGGGTTTTCTTACCCGGTCCATCAGCTGAGAAAGAAAGCCGGTCGGCCGGCTCCAAATACCGGGGCCTTCGGGTTGGTACCCCATTCGTGGGTATTCATCAATTAGTTTGATTAATTGCGATATTTATTAGTTTGATTAATTGAGAAATTTATTAGCTTAATTAATTGTGAGATTTTGACTATCAGATTGCTACATAGGTACTGAAAATTGATGTTAATTGTAAAATTGTACAAGTTTTGATTGGAAATCATAAAATAAATTTAATAATTAAAAAAATAATATAAACAACGTCGATTTTTTTTTTTTTTATAAAAATCGACATCGTTTATTTTCTAAAAAAAATTAAATTCACAGGAGACGTCGAGCTTTTGTAAAAACCAATGACGTATAGTTTTTTAATTTTTTAAAATTCAACATACAACTTCGATTTTTAAGTGTCGTATGTTAATTTTATTATTATTTTTTAAAAATATATAAACAACATCGGTTTTTTGTAACCTACGTCGTATCATTTACTTGTTACATTTGCTAGATCGTAGCCGAAAACAAATCGATGTTAAATGTGTCAAAAAATCGACATTAAAAGTGTTATTTGTAGTAGTGGCACGTTCACACTTAAAGACATGTTCTCACCTGAAAAGAAATATATATATATATATATATATATATATATATATATATATATATATATATATATATATATATATATAAGTGATGGAGTTAATTAACCCAGGAGTCCTGATTAATAATAAATAAATAATATTAATAGTAAACGGATAAAAACGATAGATAAATGAGCTATTACAAGATGATGTAATACTATATATTACAATGGTCTCTTAGGAAAATGAGTGAGAATATGATGTCTAAACAAGACAAATACAATGCTTTTATATTGACAAGTCACTCAACCGTCCCCACGAAAAGTGGGGATTGTTATAACCAACTTGGACCGCGTGCCCCATGCTCTCCTTTGACCGAGTGTTAATATCGACCTGGGGTCTGCCTCCCAGCCGAGGCCCAAGGTGCCAACCCGGGGTCGGCACCAGCCACGGCCTAAGGCCCAAACCGAGGTCCCAGGTGTCGACCCAGGGTCAACACCTACCATGGCCTAAGGCTAACCCGAGGTCCAAGGTGCCAACCCGGGGTCGGCACTCGAACCATGGCCGACACGGAGCTTGCTCTCGGGTCCTCCTTGCTCCGCTCCTCCGGGTCGGTTTGCCCCGCTCCACTTCCTAATATATCCATCAATAAGGGTTGGTTCTCGTGCGAAATGTCTCTCAGGTGAAAGATGGGGTTAGATCTAAGTCGTTGATCAAATCTAGATCAACGGCTCAAATCAATGAAAAAAAAAGGCGTACTCAGGATTTGCTACTAGCGCTCAACTATTCTCTTCTATGTTGCTTTGGCAATGTCCATTAACTGATTCTTAAAACATGATTGGAAAAAGATAGTGGTTGTATTTGAGACTGCAAAAAAAAAAAAAAAAAAAAAAAAAAGTTGCCTCCTAAATTAAGGAAACAAACTTTAAATAAATTGGTGCACCTTAAGAAGGAA
Source organism: Ipomoea trifida (assembly GCA_003576665.1). Lineage (NCBI taxonomy): Eukaryota > Viridiplantae > Streptophyta > Magnoliopsida > Solanales > Convolvulaceae > Ipomoea > Ipomoea trifida. The sequence goes on from CP025645.1 coordinate 27,546,442, forward strand.
AACCATGCACCTAAAACTTTAGACCAACGCAACTTAATTAGGAAAACACTACATCTTAAGAAGAAAAGCATTGCACCTTAAGAAGGAAAACCACGCGGACCTTAAGAAGAAAACTCGCACAATTAAAGGTTTAGACCGACGGAGCTTAAGTTTAAACAACTGACAAAGTTTCAACTACTGACGCACCTTAAGCACACAACACCAAAATCACACACCTTAAGCACAAAAATCACGCACCTTAAATTTAACATAGATGCAAAAAGACCAAATTATCACCACATTTTTTAGATCTGTGCTAAATCTCGACGGTTGATTTTTATTTGATCAAGGGCGGAGGTTAAACCCCATCTTTTACCAAAAGCCTATTACTGCATGTGTGTGTGTATTTATTTATTTATTTATGTATATAACTCCTATACCATATATCACATCATAAATTTCCCTCAAGAAAATGACAATTAATAACTATATTAATAAATTTCATTTCGATTTGAAGAGTAGTCATTTTTTAGCGTTGGCAACCACTAACAAACATAGTTATTAGCTAATAACGACCTTGGTGCACCAATGTCAATAACCTGGCACATTAAATTACGCGCAATAATATACCAGAACGGTATATATCTAATTTGCACCATTAAATGGTAGTTGGCATGTCTCTCGTCACCCACAGTAGGCACAATAATGTTGGAATGTAATATAATGAAAATTTTGCAATCAAATTGTGAAATGTTTATAATTTTATCTAAGATCTCCAAAATATCTAAATCTTTTAACAAATATATATATATATATATATATATATATATATATATATATATATATGTATATATGTATATACATATATATGTATATATGTATATACATATATATGTATATACATATATACATATATACATATATACATATATATTTATATACATATATACATATATACATATATACATATATACATATATATGTATATACATATATACATATATGTAGCCCGTAAGGGCTGTTCAAGTGGCAGAGCGGGCTTGACTCTGGCCGTGAGGCCAGGGATCGAATCCCCCTGCTAACTTGGGCATTCCGGCCAGCTATGGGAAACCTAGGCTGATTTACATCCCTGTGGGCCTTTGCCGGTAGGTTCATGGGGCGAGTGTTTGCCTGAAACTCATTCCTGAGCGGTAGGGATTTAACTCGATAAACCCAATATATACATATATGTATGTATGTATATATAGAGAGGATCGCGTTTAGGTGAGATCCACCCGCCCAGGAAAGAACTGAGAACCATTCGCTGTCACGTGTCCAGGATGTACCAATGTAGTTGCACTTAATGTTATAACTACATGCACCTAGGTGCACCAGATGCGTGTAGTTGCACTTAATGTTATAACTACATGCACCTAGGTGCACCAGATGCGTGAATGTTAACAAGGTAAATTACTTGCACTTGTAAGTGAAATTAGGTGCACAAGTGCAAGTAAAATGTATTACATGTGCAAGTAAATTATACACTGAACATCAATACTAAGTACATCTAATGTTCTAACTAGGTGCACCTAATGTTATACTACCTCCGTTCCATTTTAGTTGTCTGATTCGTTTAACGAGGCTTGACTGAAGTTATTTTTAATTTAATTTTTCATAATATTAATTTTAACATTAATATATAAAATTTATATATTTAGAAACTACATTAAAAGTACTATTAAACACAAAAACTATAAATTTAAAAATAATAAAAAAATTACTAAAGAAAATAAGCAATAAAGAAAGAATTAATTTGACCTATAAATAGTAAATAAGACAGGTAAAATGGGACAGAGGGAGTAATTAGGTGCACATAGGTTGCACCCAGATGCATGTATGTTAACAAGGTAAATTACTTGCACTTGTAAGTGAAAATAGGTGCACAAGTTCAAGTAAAATGTATTACATGTGCAAGTAAATTATACACTGAACACAGGGCCGGTCCAAACATTTTAGAGGCCCTGGGCGAAATTAAAAAAATGGGCCCCTTATATGAAAATTAAAATTTAAATGTAATAATACTAAAAAATAATAATATCAAATAACATGAAATAATTTTAGAAAAATTGTCCCTTATATGAAAACTAAAATTTAAATGTAATAATATTAATAAATAAATATATCAAATAACATGAAATATTATTAGAAAAATTTCAACGTTTTTTAAATACAAAATTATTCATGACAAAAAAATTCTACATGCTATACAAAATCATTGATAATTGCATCAAGATTAACATTCTCTAGCATATCCTTCTCAATACACAAAATCGTCATTAACATGGCCTTGGTCATTTAAATTTTCTTTAGATTGTTTCAAATTTTAATTAAATTATTCTAATTTTTAAAAAAATTAATTTATAGCTCCTCTTTGTGATTCTATTAGCTGCTCTACTTTTTTTTTACTTTTTTCACCATCACATAAATGCTTTTTGTGTAACTTTATATAAAACAATTTTGAAAACGGTGTATAAGAAAAGAACAAAAGCACCTAAATATTTTTAAAAAGTTCCCCTCAGTCTTCAATTGTATCCATATCACAAACAACTCCACAACTATGATTTTTTGTTTATTTCTTCTTTCAGTTTTTATTCCTATAAATATAATGGATTAGACAGAACTCAGTAACTCAGGATAATTATAATTCAAAAATTATATATATATATATATATATATATATATATATATATATATATATATATTCTAGAAGTACATAAATCACAAAATTCATTATCCAAATAAACATTACTCATTAGAAGATTATAGATTTTTAGCCCTAAGTCCCTGCCCTATAGGTGTGCTGTGTTGCATGTGTGCAGTGCTGCATAGGAAATTAAGACTGAACAAATTACAAATAGAAGAAAACTTACGAGTTACAACGGACAATGGGGCCTAAACTGGCAAACAAATGAACAATCCTTGATTAATCGAATTGGAAAAAAATTTTATTGAAGAAAACGAATGGATTAGCCGGTTAGGGTGTCGATTCTAATAGATAAAAGATAATTGGGTGTCCTCGACTCCCCGTGTCGATTCTATTTCTAAATTATTTAATTAAGAGTTGATTATTAGTTTCCTACAATCCCATCTATTCTTAATTTTTTATTTTCTAATATAATTATAATACTAATTTTTTATTCTCGAATATAATTATAACCCTATAACCAACATGGTTGGCGTGGTGGTTCAGCACCTTGTCCCTTAAGCATGAGGTTGGGGGTTCGATCCTCACCCATGTGAATGGAGCAAACCATTTGGTCAGTCCCCTACCACTTAGTGTGCTGACCGTTGGGACGAGGGTTAGTCCTTTGGCTGTCGGTCGGCCCAAAAAAAATAATTATAACCCTATAATAGTCCTTTGGATGGGCCCCTTCTATCATGGTTATAACCCTATAAAACCCTATAAAAGATATATTATATGTATACATATACATATATATGGATGGGTTCCTTCTATCATGGGGCCCTGGGCGGTCGCCCATCCCGCCCGTGCTCAGGACCGACCCTGACTGAACATCAATACTAAGTGCATCTAATGTTATAATTAGGTGCACCTAATGTTATACTAACTCCGTCCCATTTTGGTTGTCTAATTCGTTTAACGAGGCTTGACTGAAGTTATTTTTAATTTAATTTTTCATAATATTAATTTTAACATTAATATATAAAATTTATATATTTAGAAACTACATTAAAAGTACTATTAAACACAAAAAATTAAATTTAAAAATAATAAAAAATTACTAAAGAAAATAAGCAATAAAGAAAGAATTAATTTGACCTATGAATAGTAAATAAGACAGGTAAAATGGGACAGAGGGAGTAATTAGGTGCACCTTGGTTACACCCAGGTGCATGTATGTTAACAAGGTAAATTACTTGCACTTGTAAGTGAAAATAGATGTACAAGTTCAATTAAAATGTATTGCAAGTACAAGCAAAATGTACTACAGGTGCAAGTAAAATGTATTACAGGTGCAAGTGAATTGTACACTGAGCACCAATACTAAGTACACCTAATGTTATAACTAGGTGCATCTAGTGTTAGGTTGCACTCAGATGCATGAATATTAACAAGGTAAATTACTTGCACTTGTAAGTGAAAATATGTACACTTGTAAGTGAAATTAGGTGCACTTATAACAGATGTAACCTAACATGCACTTAGTATTGATGCTCATTGTACAATTCACTTGCACTTGTAATACATTTTGCTTGTATTTCTGCACCTTTTAACTTACAAATACAAGTAATTTACCTTGTTAACATTCATGCACCTGGGTGCAACCTAGGTGCACCCAGTTATAACATTAGGTGCATCTAGTTATAACAGTAGGTGCACTTAGTATAAATGCTCAGTGTACAATTTAGTTGCATCTGCAATACATTTTACTTGCACTTGTATATCTATTTTCACTTATAAGTGCAAGTAATTTACCTTATTAACATTTATGCACCTAGGTGCACCTAATTATAACGTTGGGTGTAACTACATCCTAGACACGTGCCGCGCTATGATCGTCCACAGTTCTCTCCTGGACGATCCGTACGCACCTGAACGCGATCATATATGTGTGTGTTAGTTCCCAATATGGCTGATAAATAAAAGTATATAACAACAAGGCCATTTAAACATATTTTTCAAAAAATATCTATGGTTCTCTTCTTCTTCTTTTTTCTTTTTACTTTTTTTTTTTTTTCGCATTCTCATTATCAAATCACATATTTGATAATGTAATCATCACTCCACCATACACCTGTCACAATATCATTAGCTCCACAATTCAAATTGTCCCATCATTTTATCTTTTTTTCCCTAAAGTTTGAATCCCCATCTTATGGCTCTTCACACCGTAACCCAACAAAACATGTGGTAAACACTAGTCCTGTCTTCAACAAAGCATGTGGGAAATGCGGTAATAGGTTTTTTTTTCTTTGATTTTTATGATTTTTTATTTTTATTTTTACTTTTTTACACTAGTCCTGTCTTCAACAATTAATAATAATAATAATAATAATATTATTATTATTATTATTATTATTATTATTATTATAAAAGAAAAAAAAAAACTAGCAAATCATAACTTGATGACAAAGGTGCATGATGCATACATGCATATATAGAAGACACTTCTTCAATTCCCATGAATGCAACCTTATTAAATGTGAACATGTCCCTCAATATTGACAGGTGTGTTTGCTGGTGCATGATTTTCCACTTCATTTGGGCACCCATCACTTTCTACTATCAAATGTGACAATGTGTCAGTCGGAACCCTCAAAATGAAATGTACCAACTTAAATGTGACAATAGTCAATATTGTAGTGCTTCATGAATTTCTATACCCTCAAAATGATATGTACCAACTTATATGACAATAGTCAATATTGTAGTGCTTCATATGCTAATATCACCTTTTCATATGTTGCTAAAGAGTTCTACTAGATTTACTTTGTATTTCTATTCTCTCACTTTTACTTCATAATGTAATAATTAATGATTAGTTATTTTCATTCTATTAATCTCAATGAAAATATTGTTAGCATTCAAATTTTTGTTAAAGGAAATAAAAGTTGGATTAAAATTTAAGAGTAAAAATTATATTTTTGGTTCTGAATTATCCACAAGAATAGAATTTCAGTAACTCATTACCAACCGCATTCCAAAAAACCAAAATCAATTAATTAATTAATATCTCATGGCGGATTAGTTACATCATCGTTGATAATTGTACTTACATGCTTAGTGTTGGACTGTTAGATGATTGTAGATAATAGTTTTTCAATTATTTTTTTTAGATGGAGAAAAAAATTATTACAAATTTATTCACAAAATATAGAGTTTTATTATTAGTCAATTCATGAGTGATTCATTTTAAATAAATTACGGGCCTCTATGTCAGTAAATTTACCGACCTCACTTAGCCTTCCATGTCAGTAGACATACCAACTTCTATGTTAGTGGACTTTCCGACTAGGGTTATTTAACTGGGCTATAATGCACATGGCAAAACCACTCTAAAAGATTGAATCCAACCAATTAGCTAGTCTAACACTCTAACTCATAGCCTTATAAACCCATATTTGCTCTCTTATTTTATCAATGTGGATTCTTAACGTACACTTCCCCTCAAGTGGACAACCGGGCCATTTTGAATCCAACCAGTTGACCACCAACCGGACCCTCCCCTTGAAATGAAAACTCTGGACGCCACCAACGTGGACCGAACAAGCGGGCTTATAACACCCATACGAAAGCTGGCCATCAACGTGAACCGGACAAGCGGGTTTACAACACCCATACGAAAGCTTGGACGCTACTAATACCCATAACCGTGTGTACACAAAGTGGACCGCACGTCACCAACGTAACTCATAACCGGGTGAACACAAAATGGACCGAACAAGCTCTAATACTATGTTATAATTTAAAATTGGGTTAGGGTCACTCAACTGGGCTATAATGCACATGGGCCAAACCACACTAAAAGATTTAATCCAACCCAATTAGCTAGTCTAACCCATAGCCTTATAAACCCATATTTGCTCTCTTATTTTATCAATGTGAGATTCTTAACAGATATGTCAATTCTGCCACCACTTCACCAACTATCACATCAACACCTGCACATGTCATGGCCGACCTAAGTGCCCAATTAATGGGTTTCATGTTAGCCATGTCAGCACTTTGTCATCATTATATCTCCTTGCAACTTAGTATAAACATAACGAATATTTTTTAGAACACTTAGGGGGCGTTTGGTTCAGGTCATATTAGATTACCTAGGTAATTTGAGTCTGGTAATGTTATATTACCTTGTTTGGTTCAAGTTCTGATATTACCTGGTAATGTTATATTACCTTAAAGCTGATGTGGCGGTAATGTTTCAAGGTAATGTGATTACCCCCGTTTTCTTAAGTAATCTTAGATTATCTTGAATTATTCCAAATTTGCCCTTGTTAACTAAAATATAACCCTTAACCAAACAAAGCAATATTATATTCCACAATTTAAACCAAACACATAAGGTAATCTTACATTCCCACAATCTCACATTACCTTCCTGGAGGTAATCCTATTACCTGGGGTAATCCAAGATTCCATGAACCAAACGACCTCTTAAAGCTAAGTTCTAAATCACTAATTTTTATATTCATTTTTTAATATAATATTTTTTTTCTTTAATTTTATTTGAAGCATGTTTTAGTATTTCTATTATTTTCTAGGTTTAAATCAATGGTCGATGGGCCAAAGGCCATGGGGTCAAGCGGCATAGTTGTGGCTCTCCTAAATGAAAGGTCACAGGTTTGATCTCCAGCGGGGGTGTTGGTTCTTTGTAAAATACTATGGTCGACGGAGTTTTAACTAACCAAAACTGTAATGTCGGTTTTTTTTTTTTTTTTTTCAGACTGGAAAAGCTAAGTTAATTTTTTAAAATATACATCTATTTTTAAATATTGATTTGGTTTAGTTTAGTTTATACATACAGATGATTTTGCTCGCTTTTTTTTTATGGGTTGCTTGCTTTTCAAAATCTATGTTATGCTATTTTCGGTAAATTTTTTTTCCAGACTGGAAAAGCTAAGTTAAATTTTTAAAATATATATCTATTTTTAAATATTGATTTGGTTTAGTTTAATTTATACATACAGATGATTTTGCTCACTTTTTTTTTTATGGGTTGCTTGCTTTTCAAAATCTATGTTATGCTATTTTCGGTAATGATATAATTTTAATAAGTGAGACTGAACTATGTTGTGTATTTTATTTTTCTTTTACTTTTGCTAGACTGCAAAATGTTTTTTTTTTAAATTAAATAAAAACACATCATTCTTAAATTTATTTAAATTAAAAATTAGTGTGGAACATATATATTTTAGACTGAAATGGATTGTGAACAACTGGACACCTCTAATCTAAAAATTAAACGGGAATATTTATGCAAACACAACTGAAATGAAACAGAAACTAAATACTAAAAAATTGAATTCTTTGCACTTTTAGTCCCACGACTATAGTGTCACTTGCAGGATTGATACACGACTTTCAAACTTTACAATTTTGGTCCACGACTATTATTTTTGTTGCAAAAATGGTCCTTTTGCAGTCAACTAGCCACCGAAAAAAAATTCTAGCGAATTTTCCGGCACTTTTATGCCAGAAAAAAAATCTGCATGTTTTTCATTAATTTTTCACCGAAAAAAATTCCCATTTAAAGTAGGATTAAAATGGACAATTCTAAAAAACTAATTAAAGTTAAAAATAATTCATTTCTAAAAGCATATGTAGCCTGTGAATACTATTATTATTATTATTATTATTATTATTATTATTTCTGTAACACAGTCAAATATTAGTTGTGGTCAAGAATAACTTCCCTAGTCTAGAGGAGTAGTTTTAGGTCACCTAATTGATATAGGACTGTGATGTAATTGTTTTGGAATTAATTCAATTAATCAATTCTCTCATCTGGTATCAGTTAGCGTTAGGTTCTCCGATCCAAACAACTATGTCGACACACTCGTCTGAACGAACGGTTACCGCCGCCGTCACCTCCCTCCCTCCGACAACCAACACCAATTCCCTTAGCGCTGCCCACCACTTTGTTTCGATAAAACTAACAAGCCGAAATTACCTGTTCTGGCGCACACAATTGGTGCCTTTTCTCCGAGGGCAGGGTTTGCTTGGGTACGTCGACGGTGACATCCCATGCCCATCGGCTACCATCGCAATCGCCCCTGCTTTCGGCGCCACTGCGTCCGACGAAACCGCACCTGCCATCGCTCCAAACCCGGCGTATGCGACGTGGGTTCAACAGGATCAATCGATCCTGTCGTTACTGATCTCGTCGTTGTCGGACGAGGTCATGTATCTAGCCGTCGGCCTCAATACATCTCGCGCTGTGTGCTCGTGGCTCGTCTACCAGGGCGCGGTGCTTAAATCTCCTTGGGCAATTCCAATTTCTCCGTCAAGGCGGCAGCACCCCGGCGGAGTATCTCGGCCGAGCGCAACTCCTGGTCGAAGATCTTGCACTGGCTGGGCGTCCTGTTTCTCTAGACGAACAAAACTTGTACGTCTTCCGGGGACTCCGCCCGGAGTTTCGAGCAATGGCGGCGTCGCTCACTGTGTCTGGAACGCCGGTAACCATCCCTCAAATCTCCGATTTTTTGCAGGCGTAGGAGTTTATATTTGCCGATGAGTTCACCGTGAGCACAGATGCGGTCGCCCCTGGTTCTCCGACGGCGATGTACGCAGGGCGCGGGCGTGTGCCGAACAACAATGGCAGTTTCGGCGGTCGACAGAATGGTGGTGGAGGCCAGTGGCGCGGTCGACAAGGGCGAGGCCGTGGCGGGCAAGGACGAGGCCGAGGTAATACGCCTCGTTGTCAGATCTGCCGTTCACACGGCCACACGGCGCTGAATTGTTTCAAGCGCTACGCCGGACAGCCTCAGCCGCAAGCTCATGTCGTTGTCGCAGCTGGTGAGGCTCCTCCGCCGGTGGTTGACGCCTGGTATCCTGACACCGGAGCATCGTCGCACGCCACGCCGGATCAATCCATGCTCTCGCACTCTGAAGACTATTCCGACGGAGATGTGCTCCGTGTAGGCAATGGGTCAGGTCTGGTTATCTCTAAAATAGGCCATGCAACGCTTCCTTCTGCGTCTAAAACTCTGACATTAAATAATGTGTTACATGTGCCTCATTTAACTGTTCCTCTCCTTTCTGTTAATCGTTTTGTTAATGACAACAGTGTATTCTTTGAATTTCACAAAGATTGTTTCCTTGTGAAGGATTGCACAACCAGGGAGGTTCTACTTAAGGGTCCCACCTCGGGCGGGTTATACAAGTTGTCAGTTCCTCGTTCACCAGTTGCGTTTCTCAGTGCCCGTGCGTTTCCTCGAGTGTGGCATCAACGGTTGGGTCACCCACATAGTAGAGTGCTTCACCGTGTCCTCAAGAATTGTCCAGTCACCTCAAATAATCTTAGTTCGTTGGGAGTTTGCTCGGCATGTCAACTTGGCAAATCTGCCCGTTTCCCATTAGATAGGATTTCCAATTCTAGTACTCATGTTTTGGATTTATTGTACACAGATATTTGGGGCCCGGCTCCAGTAGTTTCTAATTCCGGTTTCCGTTATTTCATATTATTTGTAGATGATCATACTCGTTATTGCTGGTTTTATCCCTTACGGTTAAAATCGGACATCTATAAAATTTTTGATTTATTTCGTGTCATGGTAGAGCGCCGGTTTGGGCGTTCTATCAAATGCATCCAATCCGACTTAGGGGGTGAATATCACCGCTTACATAAAACTTTTGAGTCTCTCGGGATTGTCCACAGGCAATCCTGCGCCTACACACATGAACAAAACGGCAGAGTTGAGCGCCGAAATAGACACATCGTCGAAACCGGCTTAGCTCTGTTAGCCGAAAGTTCAGTCCCTTTAAAATATTGGGACTACGCCTTCGAAACAGCCACCTACTTAATTAACTGTCTTCCATCCTCTGCACTTCAATACAACAGTCCTCATTACTGTCTATTCAAAACACCACCCACATACAGTTTCCTTCGTGTGTTCGGGTGTCGCTGTTACCCTTATCTACGCCCATATAATCGGCACAAGATAGAGTACCGGTCAACACCCTGTGTCTTCCTAGGTTACCCGCCATCCTTTAGGGGTTACCGTTGCATGGACCTATCTACGGGAAAAACCTATATCTGTCGCCATGTGCGCTTTGACGAATCTGTATTTCCCTTTGTTACAGACTTACAGGAACAGTCAGAAGTACAGGGCACAGCGCCGACACCTTGGGGTACCGTGCCAATGATCTCCGAGGCTCCAACACGCACTCGGGCAGTACGGAGCCAACCCGCTGAGAGGGGACACACCATGCGCCTCCGTCACATGACTCGGGGCACTAATGAACAGTTTCATGCTCTCACTGTGACTGCTGATCCAACGTGTTATTCACAGGCAGTAGGCCATCCCCAGTGGCGTGAAGCGATGGATCAAGAGTTCAACGCACTTCTACACAATCACACTTGGCGACTAATTACGGCTGAACCGCAAATGAACATTATCGGGTGTAAGTGGGTCTATCTGTAACACCCCAATTTTCACATCTTGGATTTATTACAAAATCCTAATAATACAATACATTGCGGAAGCGTCTAACCAGCAGAAAACTGGGTGTTACCGCCACGCTCAGGTATCTCTCCTATACCCAGACGTTAAGGCTAAACTTACAATATCGACATCCACTTCCATCTTGTTTAGAGCTCATCGGGCTACTAGAGTCCACACTAATCTGCATCTAATAAAGGACACAATGAAGTGTAGTTAGCACGACGGCTAAGTAAGGAAATTCATTTGTCACTTAAAAGTACACAAAGGTTTGAAAACATTTAGTGAAACAACATCCACTCGTCTCGTAAGACAAAATCATTTCTTTCTCAAAGACGTTACAAAATAACTCTTTTCTCGTCTTTAAAACTTCCTTAGTTTCATATAGTAAGAGTGAGGCCTACAACCTCGGGCCATGGCACTACAGCCCTCCCGTAGGTTCCTCCCTTATCCCAACCCCGGGCCGTGGCACTCAAGCCTTCCCGTGGGCACCTCTCCTTATCCCAACATGACGACATAACAGCGAATAGACTTCGCTCTAACAATATAATATAACGACCACTGGGCAAGGGCACTTAAAGCCACCCGTGGGTCAATCAAGGTCCTCCTCAACTTACTTTAGAAACTACGGTTTTGAAAACATTATTCTTCCTTCAATTTTTTTATTAGTCAAATCATTTCTTTTGGACATATTTCACCAATGAGTCCAATATTTGAAATCGGCTACCTCTTTAGCCCCTGAAGGATTTTCAAACATCATTTTATCAAACAATAAGGTTTTGACAACCTTTATATCAAAATAGCATACGTTTTTCAACGTAAGTTTTCATAAACATTTTTGGATACACTTCATATGTCCATCTCACACTTAAAATCAACCAACATCCTTAACTATCGTCCTCAACAACTTCCACTATGATCAACACCATTAGATCATAACTTGAGGATATCGTACATCCAAATATATATAAATTCTAATAGGTAAGGTCATTGCCTAACCATAACCCAAAAATCATGAGATTATCATTTAATCTCCATCATTAATCCACGTCCTTAGCATCACCTGATCACCATTAACTCACTAATTACCTCACAATTATCATTAACACATCCATAATCATACTAAGCATAATTCAGAAAATTTCAGCTTGGCGCAGTCCGAAAGATTGAGCCGGTAAAAATAGTTCCCGAACTCTTTTTCACTTGAAATTTTTATGGTAGAACCCTAACTCATAGTACTTAATGTCCGTCAAAAGTTTTGGTCACTTTGATCCACGAATAAACACAGAAAATTCCCTTTTTTCCCTTGGTCCGAAATATTTTTCTCCTCGTCCAGTTTTTGGAAAAATTCCGAAAACCATACTTATACTACTCCGATCATTATGAAATTTTATATGCGGGTTCTACACTTATAGAACTACATGTCTAAAAAAAATAGGATCAAAATAACTTACCAATTTTTCCCAATAAATCTCGGAAGTTACTGCCAGAATCTACCCTGATTTCCTTTCACTATTTTCACAAGCATAAGCCTATATGGACATAAACACAACACATACAAGCATATCCAAGCTATGAACATGTATACAAAAATATTCCCAAAGCTCCAAAAACAACATATTTCAACCAAAATCAATTATCCAAATTCAAGTGACTAATTCCAACTTAAGGGAATTTCTTACCTCAATAGAAGATTCTTAACCCAAGAAGTGCTAGATCTTTCCTTGAATTCAATGTCCCTAAAAACATCACCACAACAACAATATTTTTCATGCACTAAACATTAACACTTAAGTCCTAGAGATGAATAAATCCAACAAGGTCTAAGATCTTACTTACACTTGATCTCTTGGATTGGAAAATACTTTGGGGCAACTTGATCACAATGGAAGACTTAAGATAATTTCCCTTCTTATTTTTCTAAGTGTGTATTTCGAACAAGGAGTGGGGAGTGAGAGGGATGATCATGTGATCTTGTGTGATATTGTTCTTGAAGACCAAGTAACAAGTGCAACTAGGCCATACCTTCATTAATGCTTCATTAATTGCCCAATCCAAGCTTAGATTCACTTGCCACATGTCAACACCCCATGGAGTCCTTACAAGATCGCAAATCTAATTGGCCAGTTTATGCTTAAGTCAGATGAATGTTCGGAGGATTATAACTTAATTCGGGAAAATTCTAATACCAAAATTATCGTAAAAATATTCCCGTCGCAAATCACCAATTTTGGAAATTTTCCGGTAATCCGCTAAATTTAGGTACAGAGTCCGTAACAATTTATCCCTTACAGTCCATTTAGAAATTCCTTTCGAACTAACTAGAAATTCAGGCTTAATCGTATGATACTTAATAATCCCAATTCTAGGAAAAATTCAAACTGAATCTATATCCTTAAAATTTTTCTCGGTTCGTAACCGGTACGTACGATCGCAGCTTATTACTAACTGTCCTTACTTATAATAATTCTTTTGAGGCATCGAGCGATCATTTCATGAATGTCATAACTTAAAGACCTATTTTCCGAACCTCAAACTTATCGAAAAATACGAGGGGTTACACTATCGCACCAAACGCAAAGCAGATGGGACAGTTGAGCGCTATAAAGCTCGTCTAGTGGCAAAGGGGTTCAATCAAGTTGCGGGGGAGGATTTCTTTGACACCTTCAGTCCCGTGGTCAAACCAACGACAGTCCGAATTCTTCTCTCCCTTGCCGTCTCAAATCAGTGGACTCTGCGCCAGCTGGATGTCCACAATGCATTCCTTAATGGCCACTTAGCAGAAACCGTGTTCATGAAGCAACCACCAGGGTATGAAGACCCAATGCATCCGGGGCACGTATGTCAGCTGCAGAGATCGCTATACGGCCTAAAACAAGCGCCCCGGGCTTGGTTCAGAAGGCTGCATGATTTCTTGTTATCCGCAGATGTGTCCTTGTTTCACTACACCGCCGGGTCGTCACGAGTGTTTTTACTAGTTTACATTGACGATATTATTATGATGGGGAATGACCCACGGCTGATTGATGAACTACTGCGCCGACTATCATCCACCTTCAAGATTAGGGACCTCGGTACACCGGCTTTTTTTCTTGGTATTGAAACCCTAAGTGATAAGGGTAGCATGGTTCTTTCCCAGCGCCGATATATGGAGGATATCTTGAACCGTGCAGGAATGGCTGATTGCAAACCGCTGACCACGCCAGCAGCCATCACACAGGCAGTCACAGCATCAGCTGAGCTCTATGACAATCCAACTCAATATCGGCGGATCGTGGGCGCTCTACAGTACTTAACCATCACACGCCCTGACTTGTCTTACTCCGTCAATCGCTTATGCCAATTCATGCACTCGCCAACTGTTGATCACTGGGGGTTATTGAAGCGTGTTTTACGATACGTCAAAGGAACTACTGACCTCGGGTTACGCCTGTCTTCTTCGACTTCCTCAGATATTCATGCGTATTCCGACTCCGACTGGGCTGGGTGTCCAATTGACAGGAAATCGACCAGTGGTTATGCAGTGTTTTTGGGGTCAAACCTTGTCTCATGGCTTTCTCGCAAACAACGCACTGTGGCCCGCTCATCCATTGAAGCAGAGTAAAAAGGGTTAGCAGATGTTTCAGCTGAGGTAACATGGATTGTGTCGTTGCTACGCGAACTAGGGCTGCACTCAGGACAACTTGCGAACTTGTGGTGCGACAATCTCGGCGCTACCTATCTAGCGGCGAATCCGGTGTTTCACGCGAGAACGAAGCATGTGGAAATCGACTACCACTTTGTAAGGGACAAAGTTGCTGCTGGGGACTTCGTGGTTAATTTTGTGTCAACTAAAGATTAACTGGCCGACATTTTCACAAAGCCGCTGCCGGCCACACGCTTTGCGACACTGCGAGACAAACTCAACGTCTACCGCCCTTGTGCTTGAGGGGGTGTGTGAATACTATTATTATTATTATTATTATTATTATTTCTGTAACACAGTCAAATATTAGTTGTGGTCAAGAATAACTTCCCTAGTCTAGAGGAGTAGTTTTAGGTCACCTAATTGATATAGGACTGTGATGTAATTGTTTTGGAATTAATTCAATTAATCAATTCTCTCATCAGCCAATTTAATTATTTTGATTTTAGTAAACTAATTAAAGTTAAAACTAATTCATTTCTAAAAACATATGTATCTAATCTAATCTTAGTAAAATTAATTACAAATTCAAAATTATTTTTACTTTTTAGTTTATTTAAAATTATATTTAGTGTACAAATAATTTAAAGTAAAAATTCAAAATTATATTTAAAGTACAAATTCAAAATTATATTTAAAGTAAAAATAATTTAAAGTACAAATTCAAAATTATATTTTAAAGTAAAAATAATTTAAATTTAAACTAAAAAGTAAAAATAATTTTGAATTTGTACTTAATTTTACTAAGATTAAATTGGCTACGTATGTTTTTAGAAATGAATTAGTTTACCAAAATTAAAATAATTAAATTGACTACATATGTTTTTTTAGAAATGAATTAGTTTTAACTTTAATTAGTTTTTTTGAATTGTCCATTTTAATCCTACTTGAAAGGGAAATTTTTTTCGGTGAATAATTGACGGAAAATTTATTTTTTTTTCGGCGAAAAAGTGTCGGAAATTTGCCGAATTTTTTTCCGGCGACTAGTTGACTAAAAAGGACCATTTTTACAACAAAAACAATAGTCGTGGACCAAAATTGCAAAGTTTGAAAGTCGTGGACCGATCCTGCAAGTGATACCATAGTCGTGGGACTAAAAGTGCAAAAAATTCTAAAAAATTTTATATTTCAGTTTTGAGTTAAGAAGAAATATATAGACTCGTCTTTATCCTAAAATTTATAGTTTTATCCTAATTACACTCAAATGATGGATGATGGAATAATTAGGATCGGGTGCGAAGCACGAATAGGGCGAAATGGAGCTGGAGTGAACGTACGGACCCGGGGTCAACCTCGTGGCCGAGGTCAGCTCTCGGCCACGGGCTGACACGCTCAGCCTCGGCCGAGCATGGCGCGCGGCTTCGGCCATAACGCTCGGACTAGGCCCTTGGCCTAGTGGCGGGGGTCTTGGGTCCGCGCGTGGACCGGGTCTCGCGGCGGCTTGTTGCGGCCAGGCCGTTGGGCGCGCTTCCCTGCGACTTCTCCGAATCAGTTAGGCCTTGGGTTGATATAAAAGCTCGCTAGTTTGTCTTGTTAGGACATCTTCACTCATTTTAGCATTCTTGTCTCGTTATTACTTAATCATTCTATGTAATAGCGTTACATATTACTCAATATAAATCTACCCCTGCGGTACACCTTTGATCCATTAACCTGTCATACCCCCTTTATTTAATTGGATTTATTAATTCGGACTACCTGTGTTATTAAAATCCATCATTGGTGTTTTCATTGAGAGCTCGACGTACAAGCTCGAGCGTGCAATTTCCTTTTTCCCACTAGCTATGGCAAGGTCTGGATCCAACTCCGGCAACTCCCACGGTTCACGTGGTAACGGCGAGTCGTCAAACCCTGCCTGTGAGGTCGATCGGCAACCTCAGGGACATGATCAACAGCAACCGTCAGGCCAGGCTGACCCCGCCTCCTCTGCCCCCAGCCCCGGGCTTCCATGAGGTGATGGCCGCGCTCCGGCAGGCCACCACCGTGCAAACGCAGATCTTAAATGGACTTCAAGGGGGACTCGTGGCTCTCCCACCCGGTCTGTCGCGACAGGGGGAGGGTTCCGGCACCCGCCGGCCTCGCACCCCAAAGCCTCGCATCGACGGGGAGGTCAATTTGCCTCGGCCCTCGGCAAGGAGGGGAGGAGACGAAGCCCCTCGAGGTCGGCCCGCACAGCGCGAGACAGGCGGAGCCCGGCCGACCCAAGCTACCAAGTCTGCTTTCGGGCGGTTGAGCACGCGGGTCCCAGTCCGCTGAGGGGTCAGCATTGCGCCGAGCCCCCAACAAGGTGCCCGCTGAGGGGTCAGCATTGCGCCGAGCCCCGCGCTGAGCCCCGACATGGGCAGGCCTCCCGAATGGAGCAATCCGGTGAGACCCGAAGCCACCCAACGGGCTCTCACCATAGTGAAATGGAACAATTACGCAGACGACTAGATGAGCTCCAAAGGAGATTGGAAACATGAGAGGCGTCACCGGTGCCGCATGAGACATTGACCTCACCCTTAACGGAAGACATCATGGCCCAACCCCTGCCTAGGGATTTTCGCTTCTTGACCGTAAAGCTCTACACGGGGTCGGTCGACCCTCGAGCTCACATCAACAGATACGTGGCGGCGATCATGATGACGGACGCAAGTGATGCCGTTATGTGTTGAGGCTTCTTCGCGACCCTGGACGGTCAAGCCCAAGACTGGTTCACGACTTTGCCCGAGGGGTCCCTCTCATCCTTTGCTGACCTCTCGGGGCAGTTTCTATCACACTTCGCAAGCAGTATCCCGAAAAAGAAGCAGTTCGCCACCATGTGCAAATTAGAACAAGGGAACACGGAGAGCCTGACTGACTACCTAACCAAATGGAAGGAGGAGGCCAGATCGGTTGAGAACTTCGACGTGAAGGCGGCCGTGCCGATTTTCACCAGCAATGTCAGGTCATGACCTTTCCACCACGACCTCGTCCAGAACCTGCCGAAGTCTTATGCGGCGTTATTGGACCGGGCAACGAGGTTCGCCGAGGTAGAGGAGGCTGAGCGGAAGAAGAAGGAAGGGGAGAGGGGTCGCTTAGACAAGGCACCCAAAGAGGATCGCTGAGCTCTAAGGCCCCCGCGTCAAGGACCACGGTTGGCCCCGCTACGTTGTCTCAGCCGTTGACACATCCGCTGAGCGCCATCCTGGAGCACGCAGAGATCATAGGCATCATGTCGTACCCGGCTGAGTGTTTGAAGATCTCGCCCAACGCCGACCCTAACAAATACTGTCAATTCCAAAGACAGATAGAACACGACACCGAAGAATGTATGGTCCTCAAACGCCAGATCGAAGAACTCATTCAAAGGGGTTACCTCGGCCAATACGTGAAACGACCCGGCCTAGGTAGGGCTCAAGGACCAGGCAATGTTTGGAAAAGAAGGGCGGTTCTGAGCCGCCCGATTCTAGGTCCCGCAAAAGGGAACTCGGCCAGCTCACGGAGGAGGAAGAAAAGGAGTTGGATGACTCCCAACCCCAGAAGAAGCAGATCCACGTCATCTTCACGGGGCCGGAAGGGGGCGACACGCAATCCGAAAGGAAGAATTGGGCCCAAGCCTTTACGTAGGGGAGGTCGTCCGTCAACCACATGAAAAGAAACCGAGAAGGGAGCCCATTGTGTTCACGGACGACGACCTCCCAGACGGCACCCTACCACACCGCGACGTGGTGGTGATCAAGCTCGACATCAACAATGTCATCGTGCACCGAGTGTTAGTGGACACAGGAAGTTCGGTGAATGTCATCTACCACGACACATTTGCTCAACTCGGCCTATCGAGGAAGCAGCTGGCGTCGGTAAGAACCCCGCTGGCCGGGTTCACGGGGGATTCCATCGAGGCGAAGGGCTCCATCAGCCTGGAAGTGGAAATAGATGACCTACCACACGCCAAGAGGTGTGAGGTCGAGTTCGTGGTCGTGAAACTCGAAGGCGCGCACAACATTATCCTTGGCCGCCCAGCCTTGGAGGACCTTCGATGTGTTATATCCATTGAGCACCTGTGCTTGAAGTTCCCTACCCCGACCGGGGTAGGGACAACAAGAGGAGATCAGAGGGTCAGCCGGAGCTGCTACTTAAAAGCTTGTCGCCAAATCGGTAATAGGGATCTCCAGGTCCACACCATCGCCGAGAAAACACTACAAGGCGAGGAAGGTCGGCCCCGAGCAGAGCCCATAGTTGAGATAGAGGACGTGGTGTTAGACCTTGGATGACCCGAGAGGGTCGTAAAGGTTGGAACAGGACTGCCGGCTGACCTTCGAAGGCAGATCATTGAGGTCATCTGGCGATTCAAGGACGTGTTCGCATGGGGCCCCGAGGACATGCCAGGATTCAACAGGGAAGTAATCACCCACAAGCTGGCGGTCGACCCGACAATCAAGCCAGTGCAGCAAAAGAAAAGGTACCTCTCGGCGGAAAGGCGAGAATTCGTGAAAAAGGAAGTTAACACCCACCTTGAGATCGGGCACATCAAAAAGTCTTATACCCTGAGTGGCTCGCGAACGTAGTCCTCGCACCCAAACCGCCAACATGGAGGATGTGTGTGGACTACACAGACCTCAACAAAGCATGCCCAATGGATATGTTCCCGCTCCCAAACATCGACCAGTTGGTGGACGAAACAGCAGGCTGCGCACTCATGAGCTTCCTCGACTCATTTCGCGGCTACTACCAAATATTTATGCACGAGGAAGATGAGGAGAAAACAGCTTTCTCCACGCCAGATGGCGTTTTTTGCTATTGACTGATGGCCTTCGGGCTCAAGAACTCCGGAGCCACATACACAAGAATGGTCGCCAAGGTCTTTAAAAAGGTGCTCAGCCGGAACCCACAGGCTTACGTCAACGACATGATCGTGAAGAGCGCCGAGACCAACCTCCACACGGATGACTTAACAGAGGTATTTTCAATTATGCGCCAGTTTGATTTATGCTTGAACCTCAAAAAGTATACTTTCGGGGTGTACGGGGGGAAGTTCTTGGGGTACATGGTCTCCAAGATGGGCATAGAGCCCAACCCCGACAAGGTCAAGGCCATACTGGAGATGGAGCATCCGAGGTCCCTCCGCGAGGTCGCCTGGCCGCCCTCGGACGTTTCCTTTCGCGATCGGCCGAGAGATCCTTACCTTTCTTTTGGGTCTTCAAGAAGAGCAGCGATTTTGAGTGGTCGGCTGAGTGTCAGAAGGCCTTCGAAGACCTCAAAACCTATTTGATGTCCTTACCTCCCTTGGCCAAGCCGGAGAAGGGGGAGGCCTTATATTTGTACTTGGGTATCTCGCAAGCCGCGATCAGCTCTATGCTGGTTCGGGACGACGCGGGAGTACAAAGACCCGTGTACTACGTGAGCAGGGCCCTCTGGGGGCGGAACTCAGGTACTCACCAACGGAGAAGGCCAGATTCGCAGTCGATGCTACAATAAAAAAGTTAAACCATTATTTTCAGGCTCACCCAGTGCACGTGCTCACAAACCTACCACTGGAGGCGGTGCTACGAGGCGCAGGGTCGGCACGCCGACTCGTGAAATGGTCCATGAGGCTCAGCCAATTTGACATCCATTTCAAACCCAGACCGACCATCAAAGGGTCGGCCCTCGCAGAATTCATAGTCGAGTGCACTGCCCGCGACGCCACGGAGCAGGCGAGGAACGAGGAGGAAGAGTGGTGGACCCTATCAACCGATGGGTCCTCGAGTAGCAAAGCGTGTGGGGGAGGGGTCGTCCTGGTAACCCCAGAAGGCTTTCAGGCGTATTACGCTCTCCGTTTTCATTTCAAATTATCAAAAAATGAAGCCGAGTACGAGGTGCTGCTGTGCGGCCTCCAACTCGCGGTGAGCATGGAGGTCGAAAAGTTGAAAATCCAATGTCATTCCAGACTAGTGTTTGGCCAAGTGTCCGGCGAGTTCAAAGCTAATGAAGAGAGGATGATCCTGTATCACGACGTGGTGCTCCGGGTCTTAGGGCAGATCGCCCAACACGAAATTTTGCAAGTACCAAGAGAGCAAAACACAGAAGCTGACACACTCTCCAAGCTCAGCCAGAAAACCCCAGAATACATCTCGAAAATCGCAAGAATAGAGGACCTCCAAAGGTCCATCTTGGAAGCATATCCTGTCCTGCCCATACAAAGTCGGCCGCCCTGTTGGTTGTACCACCTCGTGCAGTACAAAAGGATGGGCACCCTACCCCCGGATGAGGCCGACGCTAAGGCGACCAAGAGACGCGCCCCAACATACGAACTTATTGGGGATGTCCTGTACAAGAGGTCCTATAACGGGGCGCTCCTAAGGTGTTTGTACCCGGATGAAGCATGGGCTCTTATTGAGGAAATTCACGAAGAAACTTGCGCAGCCCACTAGGGAGCGTACACCATGGCCCGAAGAGCCATACTTCAAGGCTACTTCTGACCGGGGATGGCGAAGGAGTGTGTAGATTACGCACAAAGCTGTCCAACCTGCCAGCAATTCCAGGTCGGCCCAAGCCGGCCCGCCACCAACTACACTCCGATCAGCTCCGTCATACCATTCTCAAGGTGGGGCATTGATATCGTGGGAGGCTTACCCATGGGTTCAGGCAAGAGAAAGTATGTCATCGTCACGGTGGATTATTTTACGAAGTGGGTGGAGGCCGAACCCTTAGCAAGCATCACAAGCGTCCGGTGCAAACTGTTCGTCTAGTCCAACATACTATGTCGTTTCGGCGTGCCAATGCAAATCATCTCAAACAACGGCCGCCAGTTCGAGGGTAAGGATTTCAAGCTGTTCTGCCAGGAGTGGCGCATGACTCACAGAAGTCTCCGTGGCCTACCCCTAGGCGAACGGCCAGGTAGAGAATGCCAACCGCACGATAGTGGACGGGTTGAAGAAAACCCTCGAGGCAGCAGGAGGAGCGTGGGTCGAGAATTTTGAGGCGGTCCTCTGGGCATACCGCGAAAAAGCAACGGGCGAAACCCCGTTTGCACTGTGTTATGGGTTCGAGGCCCGAGCTCCCGCAGAGGCCATTATTCTTACCCGACGGAGCGAGGACTACGACCCCGAACGCAATGAGGAGCACCACCGAGTCAACCTCCATCTGATAGACGAAAAACGAGAAGTCGCCATGGTGCGCGCGGAGAATTACCGAGACAGGCCAAGGCATACCACGACAAAAGGGCGCAACCCCGATACTTCCAGGTGGGCAATTACGTGCTGAGGTGCCGCGAGGCCAGCAAACCCTTGGACGGAGGCAAGTTAGCCAAGCGGTGGGAAGGACCATACATAATTTCAGCCATGGTCAGTCCCAGCAGTTACAAACTAAAGACCCCGAAGGGTAAGGAGGTAGAAAGAGTCTGGAACTTAGAGCATTTAGTTAAGTATTTCTAGTAAACGTTAGATTGTAAGGCAGTCTGCCCCCTTTCAGTTCAGTTTTGTCTCGTAATAAAACAACATGTTGCCACACGTCATTTAGTTCAATAATCGAGCCCTAGCCCGCCTCATACAAACAGCTAAACTCCTAGGGGCTACACGAGGTCCGGCCTCGTCTATGGCTGAACGGGCAAGTCTTTGAGTCTATCGAGCCGGGAAGCTCTGACTCAAAATGACTAAAACACCCTTAGGGTGATATGGGGCCCGACCTCGCCTATCACCGAACGGAAGAGTCGATAGGCAAAGGACCGGATGGTCTCAGCCTAGGCCGACTGACACCCTAAGGAGGGTACAAGGCGCGAGCCTTGCATACCATCGAACGGGTGCGCTAAGGATCGGGGGTTGAGGTACCTCGATTCGACGCTAACACAAAAAAAAAAAAAGCAAGACATAAAAAAAAAACCGAGCGTAAGCCGGCCAAGGCCGAGCCCGTTCGAGCGTTTATTCAAAGAAAATATGCACACAAAGTTGGGATAAAAACAACCAAGTCCCAACCACAATGTCGAAAGAGCAAACAGAGCACAAGTAGTCCACGCTACATCAACAACAAAACATCTCAGAGTAACGAACTAGGGAAAAGACGGGGAAAAGCCAAAAGCACTAAGGATCGCGCGCCTCGGGATCCGCTGCCTGGGCGAAGTCAGCCATGCCTGGAGGGATGTGAATCTAATCCAGCGCAGTATCGACGGCGCCGCCTAAGCCGAGTGTGAGGCCGAGGAATGGATCACCGCCAGCGACAACTCCGGCCCCAAAAGTGCCGAGGGAAGTGGCAGGCCTGGTTGGGGGCTCGGGGTCTATGAGTTCCGAGGGGAGGCTCCAAGCCACGGGGTCGAAAGACGCGTCCCTGCGCCGCAGGCCAAGGTGGATCTCGTGCTGCATGTCATACTCGCCTAGATCATGCATGTGTGCGCAATCCATGGTCACACACCTTTTCCCGGCCCTAGTAGCCTTCAGCATCCCATAACTCTCCTCCGCGTGCTCCGACATGTAAGTCCACACATCTCCAGGAAAAGCTTCGGACTCGCGGTAGCGCCTCACATCCGTGACCGACGCCTCCTCGGCGGCTCTCTTCTCCTCAAGTGCCCTCCTCTCGCACGCGGCCATATGCTCATATTGAAGATTCAGCGCTCCCATCTGGCCCTCTAGCTCCAAGCGCGCCCTGGACTCAGCCTCCAGTTGACCTTGGGTTGACGCCAGAGCCCTCCCCGTGGCACCATAACGAACCACGGTCTGCACACAAACACGATAACAAGGTCCATGATGGAAGAACCTATGACAATTTACATAAATGGAGTCATACCTCGAGGAGCGAACGATAGTCGGGACGGCCCTGGCACAACTCCTCGCACGGGGTGAGACGAGGCCCAACATCACATCCTCCACCAGTACATCCCCACGGAGGAGGGAGACGGAAGGGGGGACGGCAACGGGTCACCCAGGAGGGGCGGTAGGCATAGCAAGGGGTGGGCGCATCGGGGCGGTGGACCCGAACCCAGGCGCCGGGATGTCCGTCGTGGTGGACACCGAGCTATGACGGCTTCGCGGAGCCAGCATCTACTCCGGAGAAGAAGTTTAGGAGAAAGGGCGCGGCGCGCGTGAGCGGCTGGACTCTCCGCGCCGAGGCCTCTTGTCACGGTTCTTGAATGCCCGGAGGATCGCGCAGGTGTCTTTGACTTCATCCATCACTAAAACATGCAAAGGGTGAGCGAGCTTTACGCCAAGAGCAAAGCCAAGAATAAAATAAAATCGACGTGAGAAGGGAACGAACCATGATAGTCGGGATCGAACGCGCCGGACGACTACTCCTCGTCCTCGACTATATTACCCTCGGAGCCTCCAGAATCCCCGGAGGATAACACTAACACCCGGGGAGCAATGACCTAAGGGGGGGGGGGTGAGAGCGGGAGGCCCCGCACGCAACCTATACTGCGTAGAGCCTCGGGAGTGACTTGAGGCTCCGTGCAGACCCTGGATTGGTGGTTAAAGAAAGCGCCCAGGTAGGTAGAAAGTTGAGGTATGTTGGGGACTTTGGCTTTAGAGAGGTAACCCCCCTAGGGAACCTCGAAGGGGAGGGTAAGACCGGTGGATATAAAGACAAACTTGGGTTTCCAGTGTTTGTTAAACCCCTTGATGTCTTGGAAAAACCTCAGTTTGGCGCAGGCCGAGATTGCCGCGAAACCCTTACTCTAGGCCTCGCCCGAGCTGCCACCAACAAGGAAGAGTTGCTGAAACCGGCTAAGGGAAGGAGGGACGGACTGCTGATGCCATCTGACTAAGAAAGCCAACAAGATTCTATGGGAGTTGGGCACTAGCTGCCCCAAAGCCACACGATGATGGTTAAGGAACTAGATGACGAAGGGATGCAAGGGGAAGGCAAGCCCCATCTGGAGCGAGGTGAGATGCACCCCAAAGTGATGAGGGGAGGGGGGCTCCAGAATGCTACAATCGGGGACGCGGATAACGAGCTCCGCTATAGGACCAACAAGAGATCGCGCAAGGGCGATGTCATAGTAGTCTAGGGCTTGGGCCTGGGTGCAGCTAGGGACGCGGGGGTCGAGCAACGTGTGAATGCTGCCGTGAAAAGGCTCAAGCAACTGCGCTGGTTCTATCATATATGGGGGTGCGGCGTCCATAATGTTCACAGCGGGCTCGGTGAACTCGGCGAATGGGTGGGGAGAGTTGTCGTAAGTGAGAGCTTCCTCACTCGAAGAGGGGAGCTCAGAGCGGTAAAGGGAGTCGAGTAAACTTTCGTACGGGTCGTACGAGTAAGAGTGCATGCAAGCTAACGGAACTTAGACACTAGAGTGGAATCAAGCGTGGAACGCGAAAAGAGGGGAAGGACTACTAACCGACTCTAAAGAAGACACGAAGGGGCAGACGCACTCGAGCGGGTGACACGGGCATGGGCAGCTCGGCGAGGGGGGCTCGGCCTCAGCGTGACGCTCGGCCTCGGCAGTCGGTGCGGGGCTGCGGTGTCGGACGGTGGTATTCAGCCGGCGGCAGTGGTCTAGCGTGGTGGTGTTGGTGTTTGGCTGGCAAAGGGGTAGAGAGAGGAGAGAGAAAGTTGTGTTGTTTTGTGGTGAGGAAAAAATGAAGGGGGTGAAAGGGGTTTATATAGAAGGTGAAAGGATAGGAGAAAGGGGAGATTCAAAATTCAAATTTTTGGGTGCAAAAGATGATAGGGTGGTGAAAAGTGTGGGGATGGTGTGGGGGTATTTATAGCTTGATGGTAAGGTTGTGAAGGGGTTGGACTCCTGGACGGATAAATAGTATGCATCTACTCTCTTTCGTTGTCGAAGTCTCGCAACTTAGAGAGTGGGGGATTGATGATGGAATAATTAGGACCAGGTGCAGAGCACGAACGGGGCGAAATGGAGCTGGAACGAACGTACGGACCTGGGGTCAACCGCGTGGTCGAGGTCAGCCCTCGGCCACGCTCTGACACGCTGATGCATAAACAACGTGCATGATGTAATGCATAAACAACGTGCATGCATGCATGCATGACTCTTAAAATCACTGTTGCATATATGCCATTATGTATTCTTTCAGTGGGATAAAATGACATTTTTTTAGGTTATAAGGAAAATTCGCGGATATTATTTCACTCGTATAGAGTTATTACTCGTTGAGAATGATGCGTGCCATGTGTTATTTAATTGTGTGCCGGAGTTTGGAAAATTATATGTCATTTGGTCTTTTTGTTGCGTGCCACTGTTTGTTATAATGTGTGCCACTTTGGGTTACAATGTGTGTTACTATTGGTTATTATATGTGCTTCTTGGTGGCAGCAAAAAGGCAAGGGAACACCTGATGTGGGGTGTTCGGCTCAGGTTTGTAGTGAGGATGATGATTGTGTTGCTGATCCAGGAGATCCTATGTGCGATGCTCTATATATTGATTTAACTGCAGAGTAGCGGGGAAGGTTTCCTATTGATTTAACGTGTCAATTTTTGTATTATCATGACAATCTTGTAGGTGTTGATCAGTGATAGTTTTCTTTTTGGTGGTTATGTTAATGTTGACATCACCGTTTTGAGAACATTGTGGGTTATTATGGCAGCCCGCTAGGTGGTGATCAATGATAAGGTCCTTTTGGTGGTCATTGTTGTTTTACTGTATTCAATGTGTCCGGGTTTACTTATAGTTGAATGCCCTTCATGCGCGGTTGGGGTGTTTGTTCTTGCTCGGTCAAAATAATAGAATATTTCTTTTCAATTGTTGGGCACACGACAGTGTAATGGTTTGCACACAATATAGCATTATCTGGCACACATCGGCTTTATGTTATATATGTGCCTAGCTAGTCAACTTTGTGTGTCATTTAGGTATGTGGTGTGTTTGCGAAGTCCTGTCTACATTTTCCTAATCAGTGAATAGAAAAAAAAAAATTTAACTTATAAATAAAATGTGCATAAGGAATTCAAGTTGATCTTTATTTTGAATGAAGAATTACATTGGGTTTTTAAAAACTAGCCAACGGGTTTTACAAAGCAAATACTTCACACTAACGTCTCCGTCTCGATTCTTTCTCATTGTGCTGCATCTAACATCAAATCCTACTGCGGCTGCATGCGTACCATTTGTAAAATTGAAATCCTTGGTCGATCATTTCGAAATGTTGACCAATGTGTGATTTTATTATTTCGTCACATTCCGGTATATATTCTTGTTCTCTATTTGCCAGATTTCCACATCACATCTTTCTGATTAAGTTTGGGGAATAAGTGAGAATTATATTACCAAAATAGGCACATAATATATCAAACATTGACAAACAATATATCACGGTGTGGCACACAATTAATCAATCAGTGTTGTAACAGTTTTGCATTATATATGCCGTTTAATCCCTGTGTTAGTACTAGTGTGAAATTTATTATTCTCATCTTAAGCATTCCACATTTTATTTTGCACATTTATTCCATCTCATTGTTGTCATTTTTTTATAAACGTACAAGTATTTCACAATTACTAAAAAAAAAACTCGTAATATATGATGTATTACAACTTTAGTTTTTTCAATACCTTTACCTACAAAAATTAACTAGTAATACACTTTTCATATTGAGTAAATGTTTGTTCATATTTTTTCCAAGCTGCCTTACTTGGCCAATCCATGTTTATAAGGCAGTTTATTTCCATACGAGGCACACAATTAACCAATATTGGGCACAGATCGCTATATATCGGCACACATATGTACACATGATTTTGTGCATGCATTTGTTGGTGTGACAACAATTACTATGCACATAGTTACATTAATTCCTTGCGTTTAAAATGTGGTATTATGGTGTAATTAGTAATAAGAATTTCGCTGTTCGAATACGTAAATGCATGCTACATTCAACGTCACATGATTGGCACACGAAATATACTAAACTACCACACAAATATTCCTGTTATTGGCATACAATATTCACAACACGTTTAATGACTCCATGTTTCCTCAAGCTATTTGTATTCATACATCTAAAAATTATCCATCACCATTTTATGTTGAATTCTGTGTTCAGAAATTACAAAAATGCTATTAATAATCAATTGATAATATCCATGCTACAATCAAGACGCAATTTTCCCCCACCATCTAAAGCTGGTATGGCTGAGCGTATATCATACACAAGCACACAATTCACGCTTGGCACTCACTATATTATATCTTGGCACACAA
Organism: Ipomoea trifida; assembly: GCA_003576665.1. Lineage (NCBI taxonomy): Eukaryota > Viridiplantae > Streptophyta > Magnoliopsida > Solanales > Convolvulaceae > Ipomoea > Ipomoea trifida. The sequence goes on from CP025645.1 coordinate 27,574,364, forward strand.
CTATATACATATGCTTACGTCTGTTGTTCGTAATCTAAGCCTCTGATGTTTAAAGTTGGCATCGGCGTTGCTTCCATGCTTGCAGTCGGTTATCGCATCCTTCACAACCGTGACACCACTCTCTTCTAAGGAAGAAATGTGTCTCTACCATAATTATATTTCAACTCTACTCTATGTTTGTTAATTAAAATCCTTCCTTAATTATAATTGATATCAAATTAATTCTCTTCTTTGCCCTTAGTTAGTATATTTTGGCGTGATATGCTTAATTATTTCTCATGATCTCAGTGGTTTCTTGGATTGCATTGGATGGATATGATTTGCCCTCATAGTCCTCTATTATTATGTGTCCTCATGTGAATAAGGTTCTATATATATATATATAGGCTCCTATTCAGGTGAGAACAACTTATTTTGAGAACAAATGAGGAGTAATCTCAACCATCCAATATTAAGGATTTAAAGGCTTAGATTAAATAGTAGAATTAATAGTCCACGCCATATTGAGATCAAATAGGGGTAAATTAGAGTTTTCTGAATTTTGTATTAATTAAGGTATGATTCTTATTTACAAGCTTAGCATTTGATGATATTTTAATTATGGAATGAAGGTGAGATTATAGGAACGTGTATAACCAGTATTTTCAGCATTGGCGGCAGTTTTGTTAAGTAGATTATTACGAAGGAGCTTGTATTATTTGTGTTGGCCATGGCAGACATGGAGGTGATTTTGGAGCAAATTTTTGGAGAAACGTCACTGGAAAACCGAAAACGCAGAGAGCCCTTCTATGCAAGGTATGTACTGATTCCTCATATCGTTGTGAGCCGTAATGAGTGGAAAATACCAAACCCTGTAATTCAACGTAACGTGTTAAGATGCTGGAATAGGGGTTGAATATCGTATAACATTCATAGATTCTGCCGCTTGACGTTGTGTGACAACTAGGGGAATAGAAGTGACGTTACGCCTAATTGTGTTTGACAACTCAATGGTATANGGGCTAGGTTCGGTACACCGCGGGAATTTTAGCGATGTACGATCAAAATGAATCTTTAGCTTAAACTTAAATTCTAGGAAGGATTTAACCGAACAAAGCCAAAGTCTTTACCTATTTTAGAGCACTTGAGTTGAATAGATGGCTAGGGAATTCTTGGATCACAAAGTAGAAAACTAAGATTTTCCTTCTTTCTTCTTTCCTTTTGTATTTTCGAAAATGGGTGTGGAGATGCAAGACTTGGAGATCACTCTTCTTAGCTAGCTTATCCCATAATTCATCCTATTTAATTAATAATTTATTACCATGTGTGTGAAAAGGGATGCCACTTGTCAATCTTCCATGGTGTGGCTTGTAGAATAAGCTTACTTTGCCAATTAGGGGAGTAAATCAGATAAAAGTTCGGAGGAATAATAACTTAATTCGGAAAATTCTAATACCAAAATTATCGTAAAAATATTCCCGTCGCAATCACCAATTTTGGAATTTTCCCGGTCACCTTCAAATTTACGTTCAGAGTCCGTAACAATTTATCCCTTACGGTCCATTTAGAAATTCTCTTGAACCAATTAAAATTCAGGCCTAATCGTATGATACTTAATAATCCCAATTCTGGAAAATCCGAATTGAATCTACGTCCTTAAAATTTTCTCGGTTCGTAACCGATACATAGTTCGCAGCTTATCGATAATAAATCCTTAAACGAAAAATTATTTCGAGCACCGAATAGTCTTCTCTTAAATGTCATAGTTTAAAAAAATTTATATCGCTATTTTTGAATCTTATCTTTGTTGGAAAACCGAGGGGTTACAAGTTTTATCATCCAACAATCACAAAGCTCACATATTTCAAGCAAAGTTATATCAAATCAACCACATAGTTTAGCTTCGGGGCCACCAATCCCCTTTCTACTCTAAGCTATCATTAAAATATAGAAGCAAGAAGAAGAAATGAAAGTTTCAAAGAAAGCAAATATTAAATCAAAACATTGAAGAGAAGAGTACCATCCATGATGAATGGTTCCTTTACATCTTGTTCTTGAAACTTCAATCCTCCTATCTTGATCTTGAATCTAAGCTAATAGAATGGAAGTTTTCCCCCAAGAGGGGAGAAAACCCTAAGAAACTTCAGATCTAAAACTATCCTATGGTTGCTCCCCTTTTTCTTCATCTATCCGAAAAAGGGGTTTAAATAGGCCACCCAAAACCAAAATTCCCAAAGTGGCCCCTGTGGCCAGACCACGCTGGCCCACACGCGTGGTGACAGGCGTGGACAGTTACTGGAATGGATCCACGCTCGTTCACACGCGTGTTGGTCGCGTGGGAGGTTCCTGCTTTGCGGCTTCGTTTGCCTTTTGCTCTTCCTAAAATCAATGTTAGAAGATTTTGATCACATTCGAGCTTAAAATGCATGAGATTGTTATAAACGGGTGGCAAAACTTTGCATTTTATCCTATTTTAGACCCTTAATATGTACTATTCTTGGTGCTTATCAGGGGCTCGGCCTCAACGTGACGCTTAGCCTCGGCGTAGGGGGCTCAGCCTTGGCAGTCGGCGCGGGGTTGCGGTGTCGGACGGTGATGTTCAGCCGACGGCGGTGGTCCGGCGTGGTGGTGTTGGTGTTTGGCCGGCAAAGGGGTAGAGAGAGGAGAGAGAAAGTTGTGTTGTTGTGTGGTGAGGAAAAAATGAAGGGGGTAAAAGGGGTTTATATAGAAGGTGAAAGGAGAGGAGAAGGGGGAGATTCAAAATTCAAATTTTTGGGTACAAAAGATGATAGGGTGGTGAAAAGTGTGGGGATGGTGTGGGGGTATTTATAGCCTGATGGTAAGGGTTCTGAATGGGTTGGACTCCTGGATGGATAAGAACTATTTCGAAGATAGGATTTCAGTCGCGGGTAAGTTTCCCAATGCGGTAAGGACTCTAGTTGGGTGGGCTCTGGCCCAACCTAACGCGGAAGCTTATAAATAGTCCGCATCTACTCTCTTTCGTTGTCGAAGTCTCGCAACTCAGAGAGTGGGGGACTGATGATGAAATAATTAGGACCGCGAGTGGAGCACGAACGAGGCGAAATGGAGCTAGAACGAACCTACGGACCCGGGGTCAACCGCGTGGCCGAGGTCAGCCCTTGGCCACGCTCTGACACGCTCAGCCTCGGCCGAGCGTGGGCGCGCGGCTTCGGCCACGACGCTCGGACTCGGCCAAGGTCGCTGCGCTGGCCGCGGCCGAGCCCGCCACTGGGCCGAGGTCAGCCTTCTGCCTAGTGGCGGGGGTCTTGGGTCCGCGCGTCGACCGGCCTAGGCCATTGGGCGCGCTTCCCTGCGACTTCTCCGAATCAGTTAGGCCTTGGGTTGATATAAAAGCTCGCTAGTTTGTCTTGTTAGGACATCTTCACTCATTTTAGCATTCTTGTCTCGTTATTACTTAATCATTCTCTGTAATAGCGTTACATATTACTCAATATAAATCTACCCCTGCGGTACACCTTTGATCCATTAACTTGTCATATCCCCTTTATTTAATTGAATTTATTAATTCGGACTACCCGGGTTATTAAAATCCTTCAATTGATTTTATATGTATTATTAATTTTATTATGTTTTCCAGTGTAAAGACGAGTCTATATATTTGATAAGCCATGAAATGGCTTATAATTGTGCTTTGTATATTGTTAATTTTGCTTGAATGTTAGGGAAGTACGGTAGAACAATGTTTAATTTGATGTGTTTGTGCTTATAGGAAAGAAAGAATAAGCATAGGCATGCAAACACAAGCTTAGAAAGATGACAATTATGGGGGATATCAAGGCAAAGAGGTGCAAAATGGAGGCTCGAGAGCATGTGGCACGAAGCAATAGAATGAAGGAGTTTAAAGTGCCTTCTGGGGGTGGTCACGATGGACGGCGTGAGTTCCACCGTGACCTCGCTGAACAACTCTCGAATGTAGGCAGTCACGTTGGTAGTCAAACTGTGACCACAAGTGTGAGACCTAACATCAGTGACCTGGTCTAGCACTTCATGATGGAAGTCACGTCGTGACCTCCGTATCGTGACTTGCTATACCAACTTGCGAAACCTGGGAAATACGCTGGTAGTCACGCCATGACCACCAGTGTGAACCTAGGAACCCGAGAGCTAGTCCAGGGGTTCACGATGAAAGTCACGGCGTGACCTCCATTGTGACCACGCGTCAAGTGACGATCCAAAATATGTTATTTTGGCGCAAATTTAAGAATAAATAGCAAGGGGCTGTTATTTTTACCTCACTTTTCATTTTTTAGTTTCTCTCTATAGGTTTTCTTCCGTAGGAACACTCCCGAACACTTCTGCATTGTAATTCATCAACATTTGTGAAGATCTAGAGGAAGAATTCAACTTGCAAATGTTTTTCAACATCAAATTTCAGATTTGATCTTTCAATTTCTATAATCAAAGATAAGTTTTCTTCTTTAATCTTTGCACTCTATTTTTCTTGTGATTGTGATCAATGTTGCAAAAATCCCGCCTAGGCACCGATTAATCCCCGCCTAGGCGTTAGGTGCCGGTCGACCGCCTAGTGTATCACCTTAAATGGCGGTCTAGGCAGTTGGCCGGCTAGGCGACCGCCTAGGCTGCCTAAGCTCCACCTAGGCCGCCTAAGCACCGCCTAGGCTGCTTAGGCACTGACCGCCTAGGGCTCCTAGGCGCCGACTAAATCTCCTAGGCACCGACTAGTCGGCCGATTGACTATTGTTCTTTTTTTTTTTTAATGGGTTATATCACTCAAAACAGCATCGTTTTGAGCAAAATAACACTAAATTATACAAACTTTAGATATTTTTAGGTTAATATTTAATAATTTAGTACTAACTATTAAAGTATTATATACTTTATAATTATTAGGCTTTAAAAAATTAAGAATACCTAACACATTTTTAAAAAATAAAAAATACACGGGCACCTAGGCACCGATTAATCCCCACCTAGGCATCCTAGGCGCTAGGCGCTCCCCAAGCGCCTAGTGATTTTTTCAACCATGATTGTGATTGAAATGTTCATTACTTCAATTGATTCTTTGATTTACCTTTTTAGAATGACTAGCTAAACATTTCTAGGGATTTAGATTGAACTCCCTTGAATGGATGTCAATTGCCAATGTGATTTGAATTGCAAATTTAGGTTGTGTAATGATTTGATGATGAATTTTGTTGTGAGTTTGTGAATTGTATAAACTCTTGTCTAGTTAAGGCCCAACTATGCAAGATGTGTAAGGATTAGGTGTTTCTCCTATGAGAATATGGTCACACCACAGCTAGACATCTCACATTTCCAATTCATCTATGTCTGAGAAAAGGGAGTTGGAAGGAAATAAGGACACAAAGTATTTGTTTAAATACATCACCTGACCAAGTTTTGCCATGAGAATGGGACTTTGGACTAAGTTATAGGCCAATGTCCACGAGACAGCTTGGCGTTAACACTTATACCATTTCCCCAAACTCTTCATTGAACATTACACAGCTTAAAATTAAACTTAGGACACACATGATGAGCATCTTTGCAAAGGCTGTTTAATCCAAATTTCTTTTCAATCAATTGTCTTTTATTCAATTACTTGCTTTCATTGTTGATTATCTATACCTGCATTCCCCTTATCTTTTAGGGTTAGCTCTAAAACACTCAATGCATTTGTGCTTAAACCCCTCATTACTTGATCTCCTTTTGGCCCACTCCTTAAAAACGATGCTTGTATTTTTCCACTTCCACTAAAAAGTAAAAATCAACTTTCAATATTTCTCTTAATGTCTAATTTTGAGTGTCTCACAAACACACACACACATATATATATATGACACTCAGAACGAAGCTAAGTTATCATATCAATGTGATAAGGATCATAAAATTACATTTCAAATATATATCATTTAATCATCATGCGTATATTTAACAATTTCATATTAAGTATTAAAATTTCTAATTTATGACACATCTAGGGATGGTGATGACAACACGACTTACACGAGGAGGTTGTTTATGATATTATGAAGGTTTTGTATGAGAATAATGTATTGGCTCAGTCATTTAAAATGGCTCGGTATGAAATTCAATTTAATTCGCAAAAAAAGTTTATGATGAAATTGATTGGTAAGCGTACAATGGATAAAAGGACCTATTACTTACCAAATGTTTCAAAAGTGGCTGCATTGACTATTGGTGATTTGGATCCACTAATGGATAATGATCATGACATATTGGTAGACACAAAAACTGGATAATTAAATAGGATCAGTGAATCGAATCTAGCATATCTACGGTTATAGTATCCTTTGTTGTTCCCATATAGAGAGGATGGATATCGGGAATATATCCCTTTTGATGATGGGAAAAGATTTTATGATTAGTCCTAGCTTAGGGAGTACCTTTTATTTCACATACAAGAGAGGTTTACAGAACTATTAATGTTATTGTATGCGAGAAGATTGTTATGTTCCAACTTAACAAATTTTGGTGGATGGATACACTATGGTTGATTTTAATAGGCGCATATACATCCAGAAGCACCAAAAACTAGTGAGGTGTGAAGCATACAAAAGGTTTATAAATGCATTGATGTGTGGTGAAGTTGATCCAACCACTCAAGGCAAGAAAATCATACTTCCTTGAGTTCCTTCGAATTTTACTGGAAGAACAAGGTACATATATGATCCATAATTAGCAAGATGCGATGATTATACGATATTTATCAATGGATTGGATATCCAGTTTTATTTGTTACATTTATAAGGAATCCCAAATGGCTAGATATTAATCGTTTCCTTGAGGTTCGTAATTTGAATTCTTAAGATTGACCATATTTTATGTTGTGTTTAAAATGAAGTTGGATGCACTATTTTGTAATATTCGAAAGAATAAGCTCTTTGGTAAAGTAACTAGATGTTAGTTTATTAACAACAACAATAATACCAAGGGCCTTGTGGTCCAGTGGTATCAAACCCTTCCCTGTATACGGGAGGTGGTGGGTTCGAGCCTCAGTGGAAGCGTTGCTGTCTCTTTGTTCTTCAGTAGGTTGAGAAAGTAGTTTATGAACAGATACTACACTCTAATAGAGTTAGTAGCATTCAAAAAAAAAACAACAACAATAATATATATATAAAAGTCCATAATCAGAAAATGACCCCTTTCATTTTTTACTCAATTTCTCATCCATTAGATCTTGCAAATCAGTGATTTGGATTTGTCCACAAGTAGTTCTCAATTCAAGAGTGGTTCTTATATGGATGGGGGTGACCCCAACCCAGGTGGTAAGAGAGATCCACCTACAACTGAGAGGTCGTATGTTCGAACCTCAAACCCCTGGGTTTGAGCCAGTCAGCTATGGGTAACCTAGCTAGGCTGGTTTACCCCCTGTAATCCTTTGCCGGCTAGGGTCATATGATTAGGATTATATATAAGTCCTTTGCCGGCTAGGGTCACAGGGTGAGGCATAAACCTCATAAATATAAGTCTGCTCAAATGCAGCTGCATCTTCCCGTGCGGTCAGTGTAGCCGCTTTGAAATATACACCACTAGTGTTAGGAAAATACACAATATTGAAATTGAACAAATACAATAAAAAACACACAACACAATAAAAAACACACAACACACAAAAAATAATGTACCATAACTCCCCTGCCCCTAATTGTGCATTTTCGAACACTGTGTGGTGTATATTCGCATACCTAGTGGTGTGTTATTTGGTGATGCATGCGTTATGCGTACCTAATGGTACGGTTCATATTTGTATTATGCATTTTCTAACATTGGGTGATGTATATTTACATACCTAGTGGTGCGGCCGCACTGATCGCACGTTAAGGCGCAACCGCTCCTGAACTCTACTATATATGACATAACATCCATTAATTGGCCTCTTAGGTCAATGGTTAGGATGCTATGTGGCATCATTTATTAGATGATGCGCAATTAGATTTACATATAAAAAAAAAAAAACAAAAACAAAAACAAAAACAAAAAAAAAACACATTGTGATCAAGGTGTTGTGTTATTTCTTCATGTGATATAGCTAATGAAGTGTGGACCAATGCACTAGTTTTCCGGTCATGACCATGAACTGAAAAGTTTTTCTCTACGTACTCCTACTCATTGGCATAGCCACAATGGGGGCAGTCCCATATACAGTATATATATATTAGTTATACCAAAATTTTAACAAAAGTTAACTTGGCTTAGATGGTAAGGCAACAATTTATCAAGTGGGCAGAAGTTCAAACCCAGCAACATGCAGTTTAGTTTTGTGACTTTTCTAATACTCCCTCCGTCCCGATGACTTTTCTAATACTCCCTCCGTCCCGAATTGGATGTCTCATTTGCTTTTTTCACGTTTTTTAAGAAATTAAAATAAATGTGATGTGCTTTTCAATTATGCTCCCAACTTTTTCACTTTTAGAAATAAAAGTAATAAAGAAAGCAAAAGTCATAAGGGTAGATTAGGAAAAGTAGAATGATGGTGATGTTCAATTTTGAAAAGAGGACAACATTTTGGGACAAACTAAAAAGGAAAGTAAGACAGGTAAAATGGGACAGAGGGAGTACATTTCAATTGGATTTTTTTTATTTGTGGCTTTTTTTTGAAAAACAAAAATATTAATAGTGAGATGAGTGAAATTTTGTTTTTGACATTTTTTAATATTAATACGGTGAATTCTAATTGAATTTTTTATTTGTAACATTGTGACTTCTTCTATTTTTTTTTTTATTTTTTATTTTTTAATATTAATTGTGAGGTGAATGATTTATAATGTGTTTTATTCCAACTATTTTATCAAATTAATTATGTTTTATATTTTGCTTTAAATATTTTTTATTTTGATGTATTTGATTTTTCATCACTAGTCTTGCGTGAAATAATGTGAACTATTTCTGGCTCCGCCACTGCTCCTACTACTGCAACAACCATGGCCATTGTGCAAGCCATAGCTCCCAATTCTAGCTTAAGTGTCAACTTTTCTCAACTATTTTTCCTATGCATTTTGAGTCTTGCGTCATGTTATAATGCTTCCAACATGAGTTTATTTTTCTTGGGCCTCAACATCGATGTCAAATCCATCCTTGCACATAAATGACTTCAAATTTATTCGATTAAGCTCAATTTTTATAATTTAGCAATTAACACCTCCGACTAATTAACCTACCCATAATCAATTTGCTCTAAAATATATAAGCAACAAGCAAATTGACATATAATCTATATATATATATATATATATATATATAAACAAAATCCTCCAAAACGAAATCCTATTTCCCACCCAAAATATTATACATTAAAACAATTAAAACAATAAAATAATATTAAAAGTACAATAATATTAAAACACGAAATCCTATAACATCAAAACATTGTTATACATTAGGATTAGTACATTGTTATAATCTATCTATATTATTATTATTATATATATATATATAAACAAAATCCTCCAAAACGAAATCCTATTTCCCGCCCAAAATATTGTACATTAAGCAATTAAAATAATAAAATAATATTAAAAGTACAATAATATTAAAACACGAAATCCTATAACATCAAAACATTGTTATGCATTAGGATTAGTACATCGTTATACTCCGTAATACTTATAAAAACAAAATCCTCCAAAACGATTCTAACGAAAAAAGAAATGGAAATTAGGCGAATTAGAAAGGAAAAGGACATTACTAATTGGCTGAAAAGTATTTTTAAAAAACTTTTAAAAAAGTTAATTACACTTTCCCTTTTGAAAACTTTAAATTATTTAAACTTTAAAAAAATTAATTAAACATGGGTTGTTAGATTATTTATAATGATTACAATTAATTCATTCAAATATCGAGGAGTAAGAAAAAACTAAATGCGATACAGTGAACATGAATATACTTAAGTTATAAAAGTATAATTATACATATATTAGTGTAATTGACTATTAATAATTGCCTAATAATTATTATGATAAACTAAACATTGGTCGTTAAATTTATTTTTATAATATTTAAACTTTAAAAAAATTAATTAAACATGGGTTGTTAGATTATTTATAATGATTACAATTAATTCATTCAAATATCGAGGAGTAAGAAAAAACTAAATGCGATACAGTGAACATGAATATACTTAAGTTATAAAAGTATAATTATACATATATTAGTGTAATTGACTATTAATAATTGCCTAATAATTATTATGATAAACTAAACATTGGTCGTTAAATTTATTTTTATAATAATTATAATTAAATTATTTCTAATTTTTCCCATAATTATTTTAGTAATAATATAATTACATAAGTCATATTTCCTATTGATCTTTTGAAGATAATTGTAGACAAACAAGTCATATATTATTCAATTAATTGAGTAATACTTTTGCACTAATCTTATAATCAAATAAATATACATGTTCAATATTAATTTTTTTAATAATTTTATCTTTATTTTTATTATCTAAATATATAATAAAAAATTTATATGTGCATCGCACGGGTAATTGGACAATTATTTACTCTAATTCAAGGAAAACATTAGAAAACATAATCGGTCTAACAAATTTCATCAATTGTGCTATACAATATTTGATGTTATAATTTATATAATTGTATATCGATCCAAATATTCTTAAAATGTTATAGCAAATCCATTCCGTGCAACGCACGGGCGAAAATACTAGTAATAATATAAAAGAAAAGGGTAAAGGTAAGAAAATATGGAATTCATCAAAATCTAATTCCCAAATAGGATTAAATAATCAAATTTTTAGCAACAAGCTTAAATATAAATTATATATATTGTTCAACAAGAAATATAACATAAGTTAAGATGGCCGAGTTGGTCTAAGGTGCCAGTTTCAGGTACTGGTCCGGGGCATGGGTTCAAATCCCATTCTTAACAATTTTCCACTGTTGCAAAACCTACCCAAATTCCAGAGAATACATTTCAAAGACATTTTCTTAAAAGCATCAAAACGCATTCAAAGACAAGCCATCAGGGTAAAAACACCAAAGTGACAAAAGAAGGGAAAACTAGAAACTCTAGAGGCATTCTAGTACTTGGAATTTTTTATGTCATTCCTGTTCTTGCAACGAACATCCGTTTCCATGTCTGAGAACAATGAATATCCCAGCATGACTCTCTTCTCCGATGCACAGCATCCTCCATTTCTCGCATGCCTTACCAACCAGCGCGTGACCTTTACGCAACAACAGACGGCAGAGAAAGGACAGCAAACAAACAATAGGCCAATTGTGCAGGTTGTCTCCGCCACCTCGTGGCAGCTGCAGGAGGTGGCCGGTGGCCCGTCTTGGAGGCGGTGATGAGGTGGTGGTGGTTGAGGAGAAGGAAAGCATGAAGAAACCCAAGACTTAGAATGCTTTCCCATCATGATGCCAACATTGGATTATACCATTTGAGATGAGCATATTTTGAGAGCCTTATATATATTGACTTAATTTTCATGAACATAATTAGCAGAGCATTATGAAATCTAATTTCACATTTATTATTACAACTTCTTCAGCTTTGTTTACACTTTTTCTTATCTTATTTTGCAGAACTTTTTGCTCTGCTGCTTTCTTATCAAGTTGGAATAACAAAAGTATTTGATTCCCTCCACCACAGACATAGAGATTCTTGAGTCAAGACCACGTTTGATTGGTAGGTTAGAAAGTTCAAAGTTTAATGCAATTTATGACTTAGGAAAGTTTGAGTCAACAGAAATCTAATTCTATGATATCAAAGAAAGTGAATCTCAACTATGTGCGTCCAAAGTTCGTTATATTATATTAAAAGCCGGCTGATTATCTACTTCGAAGCCCAAGAACTTCGGACGCAGATAGTCTAATATTTAATAAAAAAAATTAAATATTCAACTTTTAATTA
>CP025645.1:27588485-27605705 GCA_003576665.1 Ipomoea trifida
CCCCGCCATATGGCGGGCTTTGGCGGGTCGGCCCGTTTCGACAGCTATATCTGTACATTAGTAATTTCAATACCATATCTCATGAAACAATAATACTAATACTTAGGGTAGTGATTATGTGTATTCTAGTATATAATTCTGTATGATGGGGGATAGACAGAGGCTCGGTATCAGGAGCTCGGCGTGGATAGGAAGAACGACCGATGAAGAGGGGAAGAGGACTCAGGCAAAAGTATGGTAGTAGGGCACGGGTCGGCCGGTGATCGGTCGGTCGATTAGAGGATCGTTGAAATGTGACAAGGCAGCCAGAGATCTTAGACTCAGAGTGATTGAACATTGCTATGAAACGATTAATTACCATAGAGGAAAGGACGAGCGAAAGGGTAGAAGGAATGGATGGGTTGGTCCAGGTCAACCTAGATGCAGGTCGAGGCAGGAAAGGCGATGTCAGAAAGGCGGTTAAGGATGTTTCCTAAAATGAGTCTTGACGGCGGAAAACAGAGATATGGAAGGAAGATCGAGATTAAATAGGAAAGTGCCTAAATGTAATAAAGAAAGAGTTTCTAAAGTAGTTTAGAAGTTTCCTAAGGGAGAAATCCCTCTTAGCTTGTATAAATAGGGGTTCTAAGCCTCGAGAGAGGCATAAGCAATTCATTGTACTCAAAGGCGATTTATAATACAAAGATGGCTGAGAAGTCACTATAGTTTTCCGATTGTGTTAGTCAATTTTCCAGTGGTGTTGGTCTGTTGTTTGACCCTTCTGTGGGAGATAAAACCAACACTTTACATTAGTAATTTCAATACCATATCTCATGAAACATGAATGCTAATACTTAGGGTAGTGATTATGTGTATTCTATTGAGTGTTTATGTGTATTCTAGTATATAATTCTGTGCATTATTAGTTTCCAATACCGCAATAATATTAAGTATAAAAAAATTAGATCATTAATGTACAGAAGTATATAAAAGAATACACATATCATTCAATATAATACACATAATCAATAGCCTAAGTATTAGCATTACTATTTCATGAGGTATGATACTCGAAATTCAATAATGTACAAAATTATGTACAGTATTAGCAATATGAAAAGGAGGTGGATGGAAGTAGGGGGAAGTGACCGGTGGCGATGGAGATGGATGAGCAACCGATGGGCAGGGTGAAAATCGAGATACCACACGATGGAGGCGGACCGTCTGCGATGGAGATAGTTGTGGAGGGAGTTACTGGTTGTGAATGGGAGGAGGAGGATGGAAGAATTAGTCGCCGCCTCCGCGAAGCAAGCGGAGGTGGCGGCCTTGTGGATGAGAGCGGGGCAAGCAGAAAACCTGGAGAGGAGACAAGGAACCCTAGAAAAACTTCAAAGTCTGTTCATCTTGCCCAAAGCTCCATTTTACTAATCCATCAATATATATATATATATATATATATATATATATATATATATATATATATATATATATATACAAGGGTGCTTTCTTCGCCGGACACTAATTTTTAAAATGGATTCCAAAATGTTGTGAAAAAAAAAAACGGGCAAAACAAGCAACCACGTTGTAGTAAAAAAGCTAACACTCCTCATGATGAGGAGTGTTACCTTTTAATATTTTTTTATTAGTACCGAATGATTAGTACATGATTAGTGTACTGATGATGGAGCTTTAAATGATTAGTAAAAAATGTAATGATTAGTGTAATGATCATATAGCTTTAAATGATTAGTAAAAATGTTAAGCTTGTATTATTTTTTACCTATGGTAACTACAACTCCTCGACTACGAAAATTATATAAAAATTCGAACATATTCCATACGCGTTTTTATTTAGGGCACTACAAATTCTTTCTACTTCTTCTTGTTGATGGATAAGGCGGTGCTGAACTCAGATTTGCTGTAGGTTGATGAGGCTCGATTGGCTTGACTTGATGGGCCGGAATCAGACGTAGTGAAGTAGATGAATTCTCCTAGTTCTCTTGGAGGAGAGTCATCTCCCGTACTGAGTGAGTCAGGATGCTCATTCACCGGTTTTTCAACAGGCTTTGCCGGTTCCATCTCTTCATCTTCATAAATGAGGACGAGAGGATCACTATGAGTGTCTCCAACTTCGTGTCCTCCATTTGCAGCACGTCTAGCCCTTAGCATTTCTTGCCTTGTTATTTCTGCCAATCTCTTGGACTTGCGTTTTGGTGTGATCTTCCCATCTGGCTTCTTTGAATCCATGGTGCCCTGCAAAATAAACAATGGAGATACTAGTGGGGAGAGTAAAATAAACAATGGAGATAGTAGTGGGGAGATTAAAATAAACAATGGAGATACTAGTGGGGAGAGTTCCCAATATATAGATGGGAACCCGTGGTAACTTTTTTAATTAAAAAAAAATTGAAAATGTTACAACAGGCTTGGTCACCCGTTGTAGCATTTTCAATTGAAAAAAAATTAAAAATAAGGCTTCCCTTGTTTCACTGTTGTATACTGTAGGTTATCAGGGAGATTTTTGAATGGTCATTAATTAATAATTTTATTATTCAAAAAATGATAAATTGCAATCACTTTTGACTAACTTGAAACTTGTGACCCTATGTACCAAAAAGACAAAAATCATGCCAAACAATTTATATCAAATTACTGCTTCTTTACATGGTTGCAATTTATTTTTGACCGAAATAATGTTTAAATATTTTTTAAAAAAAATTAAAAGCTACTGCGGGCCTTGGTTACCCGTGGTAACTTTTTTTTTATTAAAATAAATTGAAAATGCTACAACGGGCGTTGGTCACCCGTTGTAGCATTTAAAATTTTTTTTTTAAAAAAATTCAAATACTACCACGGGCCTTAATCGCCCGTGGTAGGTATTTTTAATTAAAATAATCAAGAAAATGCTACAACGGGTGATGGTCACCCGTTGTAGCATTTTTCATTTTTAAAAAAATTCAAAAAATTTCAAATACTACCACGGGCCTTAATCGCTCGTGGTAGGTTTTTTTTAAAAAAATAAATAAAAATAATCAAAAAATCTAACACGGGGGCACTAATAAAATTTTGTACTCAATTTTTCACCTATAATTTTGGAATAATTATTATTGTGAGTTAAAAATAAGATAGTAACGCAATAATTAATTGATGATTCGTTAGTAATGATTAATTATTAGTTATATTAAGAATTTGTAATTATATAACATAATAATATTTAATAAGTGATTGGGAGTAACGATGAGACAATAGTAACAAGTTAATAAGAAAGATAATATTTATTATTCACTAAGCCAATTTAATCGTTCAAATTCGCCGTACACATTGTCATTAATAGTGTATGTAACTGACCACGGATAAATATTCTCAACATAACATTTACCAATGACTAGCATGAGCACGACGTTGTCATTTATATTGAAGCATACAACCTCATCATCCACCTTAATCTCAAAATGATCAGTTATTTGCTCTCACTGTTCAATGTAGAATGTTTTATTGAAGTAGAGACGTAGCTTTCTATCCTCGACTATAATTTGAAGCGGTCGTCCGTCTAAGACATTAGCATCATTGAGAAACTCACACAATCGATCATGCTACAGATGGAGTAAGAAGATGCTAGTAAGTAATGATATCGTTGGAATCGGTTAGTAAATGTATACAATGTTCTTACCGCTCCAAATGTACGGAAATCTGTATACAAAGAATTACATCGCTCTAGTTTCTCAAACTCAAATCTTGGTGGTATTGAAGATCTTGCGCTCAAACTTATTTGTCCTAATATTTAAAGAAATTACGATTAATATATGTAGTTAAAAATAAATATAACATATAATTTTATGAAATATAGTATTGTGTTACTGATTTCAATTAGACGATTGTTGACAGATGGGCCATATTGATTAAATTTTCTCTGCGGCTTGTAGGAGGAGCTCTTATAGAAGAAAGTTTCAAACTTGAAAAAACCCCGATGTTGAAAAACCACAATGTCTCCAGGAAATAAATGATTTTCAATCAGGAAATCAGAAATGCCCGATGTAAAGTACATATTTTCGACTGAAACTTCTATTGCCACACTGTAATGCAACAGAATTGCTTTTGTTGTGAAATGTTGCGTTAGATGACGATGCATACAATCGGGAATTTTCAGCTGATGAAAAAAAATAGAATAGTTAAGATCGGGATCGACGAATTGATTTGAATGTATTAAACAATTTAAATATATAACACAAAAATTAGAGATAGAGTATTCTTTTGTTCACTCCATATCTGAGTCTAGTGGAAAGAAATTAGCTGCATAGCTCGTTTTGTAATTATCGATAGAGTATTCTTTTGCCACGAACAAGTCATAGACTTCCCTTCGATATTTACACATTGCTATGACATGTGCACATGGCAATCCATCAATCTTCCAGGATCCGCATTTACACGTACGGTTGGTCAAGTTTACCTGGACATAAGTTTCGGAACCTTGGGCAATGTATCCTGACTGAAGAGCAACGGCGTACAATCTAGTAGCGTCATTAAATCGTTGAATGCTTGCATTGTTGGACAGTTGCTCTCTTTTCTTCAGCTCGATGCAAATATTCGTTGGCCAACGCATCCCAGCAGCTTCCATTCTTTGGGCCGATGTACGTCTGTCGGCAAACATTATGCATAACTTGTGGAAAGTATGTCTTACTATTGCCGTAACCGGTAGCATTCGACAACCCTTTAAAGAATTATTAAATGATTCAGACAAATTAGTTGTCATTATACCATACCGGTGACCACCATCATAGGACAAGGCCCACCGTTCGGGGTCGATTGCAGATAAATAATTGTGGGCATCTGGCCAGTATTGTTGGATGCTTTGCATTGACGAACGAAATTTGCTTTTGGTAACTGCAATACCTGCTTCCCATACCAATGCCTTCAGTCTGGGATGTTTGAACCTGGTCATCACATTACTTCGTATGTGTCTCAGACAAAAACGTCGCTTGACTCGACTGCTTTGTAATTCAGGCAATTTATTATATGCCGAGTCGATCCCGGCGTGTCTATCCGAAATGATGCAAATTGAAGGAAGATCAGAAAAGACATGGCTTGCTAGTCGTTTGAGAAACCAAGTCCAACTAGCCGCGTTTTCAGAGTCAACAATGGAGTATGCCAGAGGGTAAATCTCCTTGTTAGCATTCGTGCCGACTACTAATAGGAGATGACCCTTGTATTTGACGTACAAATGTGTACCGTCAACGGCAATAACAGGAATGCAAAACCGAAAACCATCAAGTGCGGGCTTGAAAGCCCAGAATGCATACAAAAAATGCCCATGGTTATGACCTTCTCTATGGGGTCAATTTTAACTCAACAATCGTACCCGGGTTAGCTGCCTTCAGCATTTGAAAGAATTTTGGAAGCTCCGTGTACGATTCTTTGAAGTCGCCATAGATGCTTTCAATACACTTCTAACGTGCGTACCATCCCTTTTTGTAAGTAACGTCGAACCTGTAGTGCTGTTTCACATCAACCTGGATGTGTTTTATCTTGTATTCTAGGTCGGTGACGATTTTTTGAAAAATCAAATCAGCGATTAGTGCACTAGTGCACAACTTCTCCGACGCACCCGTATTGAAATCACTTCTACACGTGTGGGCATCTAGGAACTTTGTGATAATCCACTCGTCTGTCACCCCTCTTAATTTCTTGGCAGACAAATTCCAAAAACATGGTTGTTCTGGATTATTGGCATTGCGACACACAATATAGCAAGACTTGGGATTTTTGTAAGAGGAATGCATTTGTCTTCTTTGCGCGATGGTGTAAATTTGAAGTGCTTTTTTTAGCTGCTTGAAAGAACTGAAAACCATCCCGACTTTGATCTCATTTGTTGAGGGGTCGTAGGAGACCATTTCTTCATCGTCCTTTTCTGAATATCCTGTAGCAAATGACACCGGAGCGTGTTAGTAAGGAATTTTAGAGTCAGGAACATTGTGGCGTCGACTTCGATCATTTGAAGAAGTGCCTTGTGTTTCTTCAAATGAGTCGAAATCCATAGAAAATTGATCATTTGAATCTTATCCATCGGAACTATTTGAGGTTTGGGACAATATCGGTTCTTGTTCGGAGTTTGTACTGTCACGAGTTTGTATCGGCTGTGACGTTGATGGTATTGTTGATGGCAATGAAGTAGCACCAGCCGATGCTTCTCCATAGTAAAACCGTTGTTCTTCTATGTTATGACCAAAATTACTGAAATCAACATACTGTTGGTATGTTTCATTCAATATTGGTCTAACATAAATGTGTAGATCATCTACTGCAGATGTTTACCGAACAAAGTATTCCCACTCTTCTGGAGTATGAATATGGTAAGGAGTATGTGTCATACCCATTGGAGTTGCGAATACCAATCTTCCAATAATCTCTATGTTGGTGTCGGGAGTGACACCCATTGCATGTTGTATCAAGGCGAGAACAAAATCGTATCCAATATGCACATGAAGTGGAATCACGTTCTGTGGCGGAATTGAGTATGATAGTTGTGGTGGCGTAGACAGTTGAGAAATTTGACCACCAAAAAATACAAATAATTAACATGTGTTACCGTGATTAGCCATGTGTTCAATTTTGAAGTGAAGAAACAGAGTATTGGAAAGTGGATTTCGAAGTAACCAATAAGAGTGATGGTAGTAAATTTTATACTGAATGACGAAGATAACTTTGCAATTTGCAGTTTATTTTGCAAATTTCCAAAATTTCATAAATTTATCATTGAAATGGTAGAAAAATAGGTGAAAAATTAAAGGCATCTGAAAAAGTAAATATCATCAGTAGCTTTAGTGAGATGTGACCCATCAGTTGCTTTTTAGTAACTATATATAGCTGTTGAAGCACAAGCCAACTTTTAATTTGATGTGAGTGTAGCATGCTGCAATATTCACCTATATATAGTTGTTGAAGCATAATTCATTTCGCAATAGCAATAGTCATCCGCCGTGGTATCCATATTAATTTTTTAAAAAATCTTTTTTGACTTTTTTTTAAAAATATCCATTTTAATTTGATTTGATTTTATTTTTTTTAAATATAATAAGGCTACCGCCGTGGTAGCCATATTAATTTAAAAAATATTTTTTTTGAATTTTGTTTTCATTTCCAGTTTATTTTGCAATTTCCAAAATTTCATAAATTTATCATTGAAATTGTAGGAAAGTAGGTGAAAAATTAAAGGCATGTGAAAAAGTAAATCTCATCAGTAGCTTTAAGTGAGATGTGACCCATCAGTTGCTTTTTAGTAGCTATTGTCCAAGTCTTTTTTTTTCTTTCACGTGAAGGTTGCTTGCTGCGATATTCAACTATGTATAGCTGATGAAGCACAGGCCAACTTTTAATTTGATGTGAGCGTTGCATGCTGCAATATATTTTCACCTATATATATAGCTGATGAAGCACAAACCAGCTTTTAATTTGCCGTGAGGATTGATTGCTACGATATTCCCATTATATTGACTAAGGATTGAGTAGTGCAATATTCACCTATATATAGCTGTTGAAGCACAAGTCATTTCGTCATCAGAAGCACACGTCGTTAAACAAAGCAATAGTGTGATTTAATATGGTATGTAAATTATTTTTGTATATAGTTATATGTTGAACTCAGGATTGAACTTTTGTATATGTGGATTATAGGGAAAGACATATGTTGTTTTTGTTGGGCGCCGTCCAGGAGTATATAATACTTGGGAAGAAGCCAGAATGCAAGTTCACCGATATAGCGACAATTTGTATAGATCTTTCTCGTCTAGAGAAGAAGTTGTTCAAGCTTTCAACAAATTCGTGGAAGAACATGGCGATCCATCCCATAATGCTGAGACATCAACATCTTGTTCGTCTACTTCAATATCCAAGGATGGTAGTCCAAGAAATCCTACACCAAAAGAAATTTATACGCGTTTTCAAAATGAAATACTTAAGGAAAATCATGAACATTTGATGAAAGTTGATGCATTGTGTGAAGAATTTAAACAAAAATTATCAAAATAAATGTGATTATTTGATGTTAGTGTTTCTTCTAACTCATAGTATCTTCATATGAGCAACATGTTTTCTCTTATTATCAATGATCATGTTAATCATTGTTAACAAATGTATTAGAGAAATAATGAAATTATATTATCGTCTCAATGCTCCCCGTTTCAAATGATATAAATAATTTATTAATGAAGATTAGAATTTAAACAAGTCAGCTCTTTACTATTTTAAATATAAGCACTACAACAAATAAGAAGATACTAACAATGATGTTTAACATTAATAACATACATAAAACTTTTGGAATTAAAAAAAAAACCATGTTAAAAAGGGCTATAACAATTTTCAAGAAACTCTAGCACTTCTTATTTGCAAATATTGTTTACTGCAGTCAAGTATAAAAGGATATGTATACAAGTTCCATTTCGCTGGGTTTTAAGAGGAAACATCATCAAGAGAACAAAGGTAATTACTGTACTAAACTTTAACATCAGATTCTTAATTAATAAAATACAAATTATTACAGTAATGCTAAATACAATTGAAACTAAGTATAATACATTAGCCAAAGACCAATCAAATCTTACGTCAAATCCTCTCAAGTTAAATTTATATTTATTGATTATGTCAAATCAAAATTTCATTATATATAGTTACATACATGCATTCTGCTAGAACACCATACGAATAGCATTTTGTTTGAACATCTTCTTATCAAAGTCATTCTCCTTCACTCTCACTGAATTTAAAATATGGATATTTTTTCAAATTATTGGGTAAATTACTACATTAGCAAAGATTATAGGGTGTCATTTGAGTATTTTATCTATACTTATAATGGAAAAAGAATCCATATTTTTACTCGACCGGTATCTGCTGATGGTACTATTGAACATATTGAGGTTGCTCCGAGGTGGCAACTGGTGTGCGACGTAATTGGATTCAATTTTCTTCATCAAACTTCAATACACGGACACATTGAACTTTGTCAATTCATCATCAAGATCATCAATACCCTGGGCCGGTATCTCCAACAGTATGATGTTTACTTCCAAGAACCTAGAAATCATTGTACGGTGAAATTTTATTTAAACTCTAAAAGGTTTTTTTTTTAATTTTTATCATTTACAATATTACTAATACTCTATATATTTGAATTTGTATTTAGCATGCCTCGAGTTGTCACCGCCCACTGTCTCGGATATGCATTATCATAGTACCACTAGTTCTACAATTATGTGGTTTATTGTGAGAGCTATTAACAGGCAAATTCCAATTTGCATGCAACAACACTTGATTGAGCATGTATATTTTACAGCTTAACTCTTCCATGGAAACAATGCTCCGTGGGAAGTAGATGTTCAGGGACTGCTATTCAGTACCGGGTGGGTAGACTTTTGCGAGACGTTGGATATAAAGCTTGAAGATGAAATTGTGTTTCGACACATGGGTTTTTTTAAATTCCAATTCTTTATTTTCCGAAATGGTGAACGTGTTGCAATTCTTGATGCTCAAGATGATGGTATTGAAAGAAATCTGCACTTAGAAAGTAAGTGCTCATTATGTTTCATTATTCTTTGTTTGTATCGTACATTTTTTAATAATTGTTTCTTATTTTTTTAACGCAATTATTGTTACGAATTGTACAGTGCTTGATCTGTTATGGATCAATGTCAAGTCAAGCATACCCGGAACTTTTGCACTCGATATCCTGTCAGAGTGCAAGTCGTTGCTAGTGACAAGCTACGATTTACAATCCGAGCCTGGGCAACTTTTATCCTTCATCTACAACACTGAGCCTGAAGATGAAGGTGTTAATGTTTTTCATAGGGATAAACATGTATATTTTCATAGTCGAGACTACAATTATGGAGACTCATTCGAACATCTTAAATTTATCCTTACGGAGAACAACCCTTGGGGTTCGCAGAGTTTTTTGTTCTTTAAACTCGAACCTGGAACTATATACACAATATATTTGATAATTGTGGAATTGAACGCATACACAATCATTTATTTAGTTATTCAATTCCAGCTACTGTATACTTAACCGATTAATGATGAGGATAATTTTTCCATATTTATAATTTTGTCTGTGTACAGCGGATAAAATTCATGCGCCGTGGTAGTCATAAATTAAAAGAAAATATATATATAAAACGTACATTTCATGCGTAATAAGAAAATATATATATGAAACGTACATTTCATGCGTAGCCAAAAACTACACAAAATTCAAAAAAAAAAAAAAAAAAAAAAGTAAGACTACAATGACGCATCATGCACCATGGTAGTCATAAAAGAAAATATATATATATATATATATATATATATAACATACATTTCATTTCACGTGAAAAGCAAAAGTGATTTTGCTTTTCAGTTCTAAAAAGCAAAATCACTTTTGCTTTTCACTGAAATGAAAAGCCAACTCATGAAAAGTAAACACATTTGAGTTTGCTTTTCAGAAAAGCAAAAGTGAATTTGCTAATCAGTTCTGAAAAGCATCACGTGAGAAGCAAGCTCAAAGACTGAAACAAATTCGATGTAAGTTTGACCGACCCGAAGTTATTTAATCTATTTTCGAGTAAATTTCTTCTCATCAGATACTTTCCAAACTTTATTTCTATCACTCCTATTCTAGATAACAAGTTTTCAACATCTTAGAAGAAATTGTATCCACCAAAAGCTTTCCTTCCTCAAGTAAGTTCTTTTTTTTTTCTTATGGATATATTATCACGATGTAAATAATTTGTTACATATTTGATATTTTATTTCAAATTTACAAGTAGATGGATGATAAATTTGAGATTGTGGCACCCATTGCTTCTAGTGACATTTCTTAATCCCTGTCAGTATTAGGATGACATGTTTACTTAGAATGATGTTTTGTCAATATCTTGATTATTGTAATTTTTTTTTTTTACAAACATACCACGGGCGATTAAGGCCCGTGGTAGTATTTGAAAATTTTTTTTAATGGAAAATGCTACAACGGGTCACCAAGGCTCGTTGTAGCATTTTCAATTTTTTTTTTTTTAGAGAAAACACGGAAAGATCGTAAACTTGATGAGGAACATAATGCAGTTGAGGATCTTGATGCTCTTGAAAGCATCACTTTAAATATATCAGGTGTAACAAGAATGCAACTACAGCTATATTTTTCACCAATATACCATGTTTGTTAGCATAATGTGTATTATATATTTTCAAAGATAGCCCCTAGCTTTAATGCATTTGAAGTTGAATGATGATCATTATCGTTTAGGTACCTGTTGTGTTGCTGTGATTCAATATGGTCCTGAGTTTGTTGCTTGTTTTTGTTAAATGTCGATCTTTCTACTGGTAACTTGAGCTTAGATTTTAATAAAAGCTGTTTGTTCATTTTGCTCTTGAAAGCATCACTTTGAATGCTTGTTGCTTGTTTGTTCATTTTAAGGCCCGTGGTAGTATTTGAAATATTTTTTAATGGAAAGTGCTACAACGGGTGACCAAGGCCCGTCGTAGCATTTTCATTTTTTTGAACCCCATTTTCAATTTATTTTGATTATTGTAATTTTTTTTTTAGAAACCTACCACAGGCGATTAAGGCCCGTGGTAGTATTAATTTTTTTTTTTTAAAAATGGAAAATGCTACATCTGTTTTCATATTCTTATATTTGTAACATATTGTAATTGTTTTATATAATAATTTCTTAGAGATATGGCAAGACAAGGACGTGCTTTTCATCCGGGACCTATACATCCATCAGTTTTAGTCTGTCAAAGTACCCATAGATCGCGAGCAGTATGGACCGATGTGGATTATGATGCTGTCGTTCAATATGCCCGTTATGATATGAGTGCACGAAACAGACATGGCCGTGATCCCAGAATGATACAACACTTGCGACAGGCGGGCTTTTATGGTGTTTCTACAATTGCATCAATGCAAGTAAACCATGGACTTATTTCAGCTCTTTTAGAGCGGTGGCGTCCTGAGGTCCATGCATTTCATATGCCCTTCGGCGAAGTAGGCATAACACTTCAAGACGTTGAAGTGTTATTTGGTTTGAGGGTTACAGGTTTTCCTGTAATCGCACTACAAGACCGGGCTGACCCACAGTATTGGCATGGCCTATGTACTGAACTTTTAGGTTTTATTCCGCCTTTAGCTTCAATTAGAGGAAATAAAATTTTGTCTAGTGCTATACCTGAAGTCGGAAAATTAACCGTTGAGAGCACAAATTTAGAGGTTGAATTCGCAACGTGGCGGTTAATTTTTCATTTATTAGGAGGATTTTTTTTCTCCGAGACAACAAAAAGAGATGTAAAGTGTTCTTTTTTACATATCATAAATAATTTTGAAGAGTGCGGTACGTATAGTTGGGGTTCGGCCGTTCGGCAGTATTAGCGTATTTGTACAGAGCGCTATGTCGAGGTTCTAACTACAACACTGCAACAGTATGCGGCTGCATGGTTCTATTGCAGTTATGGGCATGGGAGCGGTTGCCCATGGTTAGGCCACAAGGTGTTTTACCTGTGGAGACGTTGGGTGATTTGCCGCTCGGCGCGAGGTTAGTAGTATTAAATATATTAATCGGTTTATATTTGATAATCTAGTGTTTCCTTAACTTAAGTTTGTATTTGCAACTGTAGATGGGTCTGTTCACATGGTTGTTCCAATGTGACCGCACACGTTGTCCGAGCATATCGAGACCAATTAGATCGTACGTACGAACTCAACGTAAGTTTCTATAGCGTTTAATTTATACTATGATATTATATTACGATTTTAGATTACATAACAAATATCATTATAAAATTGTGACATATATATATTACGTTTTTTTGCAATTTGTGTTCACCCCGTACGACGAAGTTATGGCAATTTTTCCCGACTATTGCAAGGCGGGTGAAGAAATATGGACTG
Source organism: Ipomoea trifida (assembly GCA_003576665.1). Classification (NCBI taxonomy): domain Eukaryota; kingdom Viridiplantae; phylum Streptophyta; class Magnoliopsida; order Solanales; family Convolvulaceae; genus Ipomoea; species Ipomoea trifida. The sequence goes on from CP025645.1 coordinate 27,601,387, forward strand.
CAGAAGTACCACTCATATTTTATTATATCGTTGAATATCATTTCCCTGACCGCTTCTGCAGACAATTTAATGGATTTCAAGACGTACCTCATCCAGTGTAATTCCGTAAGGACTTGCACGATTTAGACGGACGGTCAGGGAGATATATTTCAAATTGGCTGGACAAACATATGGATTATGTGCAAGCCTACGTTGATGCACCGAACCGTGTCGTCCAAATGCAAGTGCCCCAGGGTCAACATAGTGTAAGCTATGCCTACCTGAGGTGGTACCACCAGTGTGGGCGCCGCATCATTGGTAATCCTGCACATGCTGTACGTGAGGGTTATCAGTCACTGTCCGCCGCTTATACTGAAGTGGTTAGTATGTGCTGTTTTTAAATATTCATGCGTTTAAGATTATTATGTTACGATTTTGATGTATTATATATTTTTTGTGGCGTAGATATATGGGGTGCGGAGCCTGGGTCTTACCGGGAGGCGCTCAATTGATGAAGGTGAAAATAATGAAACCGTTGTGAACATGACCGGACAGGCTCTCAACTTGTTGCAATCCCGTACGCATATTTAGAGTATGCCACTGATGAGATGCTTGACAATGCACCTGACCTAGATGAACCGATTCAGGGTCTGCGTCGCAATAGGGAGCAGCGGTGGGGGCGTGCGGGACAAGGCGGTAGGCGTGGGCGTGGCCGTGTTATGCATCAAGGCGTCCAGGCTGAGGGGAATGCATGGGCCGGTCAAGCTAATGAAGAGGAAGATGATGAGGATGAGGGTATGGATGACTGTGGTAGGAGGGACAATCTGTTGCCCGTTACGATGAATTCCTCTTTTGACGAGGATGAGTCGGGCCCTTCTACTAGTTCGTATGGTACCCATACTACTAGTAGTTCGTATGGTGCCCCTACTACTACCCAGTTTGGGGAGTACTCATCATATGGGGTTGTTTCATTCGCTCCATCTTCATTTCAATATCCAAATTATACGAGTTCAGCGAGTGTAGTGTACGACCCCACCCAACCTGGGTCATCCTATCAACAACCCCAACCTCACATGCATAATTATGAACCTCGTCCTACATACAACAATATGCCTTCGAGCCACCCAATACAGGACTTTCACAGGGGAGAGTCATCCGATCAAGGTGGTAGGCAATTGCAATTATTGACAATGGATGAGTTTCTCCTTCAGCCGGTCCAACAACAACAACGACGGCAATCAACGAGGCGCGGCCGCCGGACATTATGTGGAACTGGCTCGCGACATTACCGCCCTAGGTACAAACATATATGCAATTTCCCTAATTTATATTGTCATTCAATTTATTGTTTTTAACAAGACTTCATTAACTTAACTTGCAGGGAACACCACTAAATTTTTGGACGACACCGGTGCTTTATTTTATTTTACAAATGTATATTAAATATGTTGAATTGTAGTAATTTAAAACCGAAATTTATCGTACAAGTTTTAGCGTTACTAGCTTATCTTTAACTCACAATAATAATTATTGCACAAGTATGACAAAATAATAATTTTATTATCATCAATCCAAATAATTTAAAAATCATACAACTAATCAATTAACCATCTAATCATTAATTAATTATTAATAACTAATCATTCTAATAACTAACTAATCATTTAAAGCTACATGATCATTACACTAATCATTAACTTTTTTACTAATCATTTAAAGCTAATGATTCCCTGACTAAAAAAAATATTAAAAGGTAACACTCCTCATGAAGAAGAGTGTTAGCTTTTAACTACTACACTAGTTTGCCCGGTTTTTTTATTCACAACATTTTGGAATTCAATTCAAAAAAGCATGTCCGGCCGGGTAATGATCCTATATACAACAATACAACTCTTTATTTCTCAACATAGTGAGGGATTTGGAGAGGGGGAAAATGAAAAGTCTCAAAATAATGGTCATTAGTAATATATTTATAACACTCACCATTGGCCATTATTTAATCATATACTCATGCCTCGCTAGAAAACCCAGTGAAAAAAAAATGCTTCGTTAGATTCAAGATGAGAGGATGGAGTTTACACTAGACTATCCAGATTTGTATAGAGATAGAGGACCAAGTTAAACAATAGTATTTTTTTTTTGTACATTTACGTACCTTTGTATGATTTTGTAGACTCAATAACAATTACGTTACAAGAAAGTGCATGTACTATATTATTACGATTAGTAATTTTAATTTAAAATTGTATTACAAATAGAAAAGTAGGAAATAATATACTGTAATAGAAATTGTATTACCATATTTTAATGTACAATTGTAGTACGAATATGAATTGTATTACCATATTTTACAATATTACAAACCTTAATAGCATAAGAGTGTTTTGTGCGAGAAGTTAAAATGAAAGATTTTATTTTTATTAATATGTATAGATATAGATTAGTTCGTGTATCGCACGAGTCAATATCTAGTGCAATCAGACACAGAAAATGAAAATGTTTTTAAAAAAAGTTATTTTTTAAAAAATATTTTAAGAAATCATTTTTTTTTCCAAACACCTCTTAACAAAAAAAAAAAAAAAAGAGAAAAGTGTCAAATTGGCCCCCTAAGTCGGATGGATAGTGCAATTAGGCCCTCCTAACTGAAAAAAGCTCCATTCAAGCTCCCTAAACCGGCAAAAAAGTGCAATTGAGTCCTAAATGACTTGTTTATCAGGTCAAATTCAGTTAGGGAGCCAAATTGCACTATCCACCCAGTTTAGGGGCTAATTTGACACTTTTCATTTTTTTATTTTATTTTTAAAACAAATATTTTTATTTATTTCAGTTCAAAAAAATATTTTTATTTATTAAAAATATTATTTATTATAAATAAAAAAATAAAAAAAAATTAAAAAACAGCCACCGGCCGTTTAATAATTTGGTCCTACTATCAAATTAATTTGTAGAATTCGTCCCCAAGTGTTGGTCATACGCATTTTTCGTTCCTAAGTTATAATTAATGTTGCACTTTTCGTGCCTTTATTAATAAAACATTAGGGATGAAATTTACAATTTTAGTATAACTCACGGACGAATATGTTGGCATTGCATTTTTCGTTCTTTTGTGCTCACTTCTCATTTAGAGACGAAAAATGTAATTTTCTATTTTTTTTAAAAATTATTTAAATACCTATTTTTAAATTATTTAAAATAATTTTACAAAACTTTTTTAATAATATAAAAATAATTATTTAAATAATGTTTTTGAAAAAAAAAGAAAAAAAAACGTCGGCCATCCCAAGTTGGGATTGCCGATTTTTTTTTTTTTTTGGTTTTTTTTTTGTTTTAAAAAAATTAAAAAATATTAAAATTATTTATAGAATACAAATTAATTTGATATTATGACCAAATGTGATACAAATTACAAAGTTTTGCACTTAATTTCAGTCCAAGGAGTATTAACCTGGTAAACATGTCATTTAAGACTCAATTGCACTTTTTTACCGGTTTAGGGGGCTTGAATGAAGCTTTTTTCAGTTAGGGGACCTAATTGCACTATCCACCCCACTTAGGGGGCCAATTTGACACTTTTCTCAAAAAAAAAAGTGTTCAAAAAAAAAAAAAACAAAAAAAAAAGAAGAAGTAAAAAGTCACAAATGGCCCGTCAAGTTTCCTTCTTTTCGGGAAAACAAAAAGGATAAAAAAGCGAGAACTGCAAAAGGAATGCATTGGAAAAATACATAGTAACAGTGCTTTCTTTCCTTTCCTCTGACGATTTCCCCGTTCTTTTTTCCTAATCTTTGACTCAATATTTGAATTAAATACTGTTCGCCGGAAACTATTCTCTCTCTAGAACTCACTTTTCTTCTTCTCTCTCTCTTTCTCTCTATATATATGCACATTTCCGTTGCTGGATATTTCAATTTTCCGAGAGGAAGCTGCCGATACTACCTCCGTGAAGCTGGTAAAGGCTCGGTTTTCGGTCCGAGCCGCCGTAATTTATTCAAACGGAAGGGAGTCAATGATGGACTGCGCTTTGACTTCGAGCCTTGAACGGAGGCGCTAGGGTACAAGCTGGTAGAGGTGTCCGTTGGAGTTCTCTAGATCCGGAGGATTTCTAGGGTTTATTTGGAGTTGGAATTTGGAGGTTAGTCTTATTAATTTGATTAGGAGATAGGTGAGGGCTTGGTTTTATTTTATTTTTTTCGTTTGGATGGTAGTGTGCGGGCTGGACGGTGCCGTGCTCGTTGTCGCCGCCGGTGGAGGAGTTGATGATGACCGGAGGTTTTGGGAGGGGAAGGTGTCGGAGGCAGTGGTGCGGAGCGGTTTGTGCTTTCACATGGAATGGCAGATCTTGT
>CP025646.1:30001-80832 GCA_003576665.1 Ipomoea trifida
GAACCCGAGCCCCGAGAACTTGGGGACCGATACGCGAGAATTGATACCCCGAACCTGGACCCAAGACCCGAGACCACGGACCCTGAACTAGAGACCCGAGCCCGGAGAACCGGGGACCCATGACCCGAGACCCTAGACCCCGGACCCTGGACTCGTGTCTCTAGGCTTGAGACCCGAGACCCTAGAATTTAGAATCGGGGACACGAGACCCGAGACACGTAACCCGAGAGTCGAGACCACGGACTAGGAAACCAGGACTGAAGCCCCGAGACCCGACCTCGAGCCCCAAGAATCGGGAACCCGAGACACGAAACCCGCGACCTGTGACCTTGGCCCAACACCCGAGCCCCGAGAACCGGGGACCCAAGACCCCGGACCCCGGACCTGAGACACGAGACCCGAGATCTAAGCCCAAGCCCCGAGAACTAGAGACACGAGACCTGAGACACGAGTCCCGAGACCCCGAACCCGAGACCCGAGTCCTAAGACCCAGGACCCTGTACCCGGGAACAAGGAACCCGATACCCGAGACCCTAAACCCCGGCTCGAGACACGTGACCCGAGACCCCGGTGCAGGAACTGGACTCGAGCCCCGAGACCTGGCCCCTAGCCCCGAGAACCGAGGACCCTAGACACGAGACCCGAGATCCTAAGCCCGAGACCTGAGTCCGAGCCCTGAGAACCATGACCCGAGAAAGTAGGCCTGAGGCCCGAGCTAGAACCCCGAGAACCAGAGACACGAGACCTGAGACCCCGGACCTTGGACCTCGGAGCCGAAACCCCAGACCCGGGACTAGAAACCCAAGACTCCAGGACCCGAAACCCTTAACCCTAAACCCTAGACCCAAGCCCCGAGAAGTAGGGACCCGAGACCCGAGAATTGAGACCCCGAACCTGGGACCCAAGACCCTGGACCCTGGGCTTGAGACCCAAGCCCCAAGAACAAGGGACCCGAGTCCCGAGAAATGCGGACTTGAGACCCAGGACCTGGGACCTGGAACCCGAGAACTAGGTACCCGAGACCCGATACACCGGACCCGGCAACCGAGACCCTAGGCCAGCGACCCGAGCCTGAGCCCCGAAAATTGGGGACCCGAGACCCCTGACCCGGGGACCTGGACCTGAGTCTCGAGAACTTGGGAGACGAGCCACGAGACCTCGAATACGGGACAAGAGACCCGAGACACTAAAACATGGGCCAGGGACCCAAGCCCCGAAAACTGGGGACCCTAGACCCGACAACCTAGACCCGGGACCCGAGACTCTAGTCTAGAGACCCGAGCCCGAGCCTCGAGAAATGGGGACCGAAGACCCCGAGACCCTATTCCAGAGACCCGAGCGTGAGCCTCGAAAACTGGAGACCTTAGACCCCGGACCCGAGCCCCGAGAACTAGGGACCCGAGACACGAAATTTGAGAATCGAGACCCGAGAACCGGGGACCCGAGACCCTTTACCCAAGAACTGGGGACGCGAGACCCGAAACACGAGATCTAAGATCCTAGACCGCGAACTCGGGATCCGTGACTCTAAGGTTTAGGGTTTCGAGTCTCGGGTCCCGGTGGCTCGGGTCTCGGGTCTCAGGTACCGGTTCTCGGGGTCGGGCCTTGCTCGGGTCTGGGGTCCGGGGTCTCAAGTTTCATGTACTGGTGAAATCGGATGAATTTGTGCCATTCAAACATTTCCACTTCAGTCAAAAACCTTGACACTTTGACAGTGGAAAGCAGCAGAAAGTGGACAACTTTTTGTTTTCTTCCCTATTTTTGATATACGGAGCAATACAATAATAATTCTCTAAAAATTCACCGGCAATTCTATCAACCCCTAACTCGATTTCAGATGCTCATTCCCCAATTTGGATTCCATTTTAACAAGTAACAGTAGATCCTAATCAAAGAGATCCCACTTTTAGCTGATTGTTGATCAATGGGCTCTTCGCAGTCCATTCAAGTAGCCTCTGACGACGAAGAGCAAGTGGAAGACGGCGTCGGCCAGGATGAGCAGCGAGATTTGGGTCACGACTCTTTGGTCAAGAAGGTCCTTGAACAAGAGCCTGAGATTTTACCCTGCCACGCCTCTGCTTCCCCCCTCTCCCCACAGCTCTCATCTTTCGGCACCCCGCGTCTCGGCCCCTCCATCAAGGTCTGGGACCCTTACAATGTTCTCGCTCCTCCTCTTCCTCATTTCCACCACACTTTCTCCACTCCCACCTCCCTGCAGGACGACGACACTGTCACGGAGGTGTTCTTAATTTGCAACGGGGAGTGCCACATGAAATTGAGGCCCGATTTGATCGCCGGACGCTGCCCCGAGGCTGCACTCACCCCCAATGGCAAGCGACAAGCCAGAGCCTTGGCCGTGTTCCTCAAGTCCCAGGGCGTTCGCTTCAACGCCGTTTATACTTCACCCCTCGATCGGGCACGCGCTACTGCAGTGTCCGTCTGCCAGGTATCTTATCTTTGTTAGCAGTAACTAACTATAGAAATCTGCCATCTTCCCATTTCTCTTTCTGAGTTGAAATATGGATATGGTATTGATCTCCAATCACAAGTGTTCATATATTGAAAGATTTGTGAAATTGATGCCGTACTTGAGGTACATGCACATTGATGAGCTAGCTGCTGCATTCTGTTTGCATCTAATAATTCCAAAACAATATTGCTTCACTGCCTAGACTTTACTGCCCTCAATTTGCAAACAGTGTGCTATACTCCGAATTGAGAATTAAGCCTTATAGTGGTTTGCAGCATGCTAGACTCATACTTATGCTAAACTCAAATGATATAACTCCATAATGAATGTGAACTTTAATTGGATTGGAAGCATACATCCTTAGCTGTTCAATAAATAAAAACAGTCCTTAACTGAAAGATTATAAATAAACAACTTAGACATGAAAAATAATTGGCCAAGACATGGTTTCAGTCTCACAAAGCATTTGTATATACATGTCTGCATATGTATAATAAAAAACTTGTAACACTTGAAGGAACAACAAAAGTAACAATTTTTGAATAGTGTGGTGGTGTGTAGAAGTGCACAACAAGTTGGCACCACTTAACTTTAGGGGTTTAGGTTGTGACCATCGAAAAATTCTTGCATTCATATAGAGAGAGCTAAGAATTTCTTACTTTAGGCACAACTAATGAGAAACAAGAGACTCTGTATTCCATTAGAAATACAACCTGAGGTCCACTGAGACAAAATTTGTGCATTGTATGTGCCTAAGAGTAGGTGGTGTGAGTGTGCCTAAGGAGTTGTGCGCTTGCAAGAATCTATCATAACCAGCCATCAACAAACTTGATCATCTATTTTCTTATTTCTGTTTCTTGATTTCTCTCCCCTTTTTCCATTTTCTATTTTTCAATCTATTTCTCCTTTGTGCCCTTGCAATTAATTGTGGCTATATAGGACGTTAACATGACATTGGTTGTGTATGCTCTTTCTTCAAGTTTGATGGAGAAATGTATGCTCTTTCTTCAAGTTTGTCACCATGGAATATTAAGGGTGATAAAGCAATTTTCTATGTGTAGTATACTTGCCTGGCATTTGCAAGCTTGGTGTAGTTTCATGGTGCTTATTGTCTTCAAAAGACATGGACACAATTTCAAAAACAAAATGTCAACTTTTGTTTGATAAAAAATGCATGCTGATATACGAATGCAATATTAGAAGGGTGGCAATGTACGACATAACTATATAAATATTCTATTATATATAGATCATCCTTTTTTTCTTTCTATGCTCACTTTTCCCACAGTTCCCCTGATAAACATTTTTTAAGATGTGGATGTATATTAAACCATTGTCCTTGTAAATTGCTATCTTCAATTGATTTACCAAGAGAGACATGCATCAAACTATGCAGGAATTAAATTTTTTGGAGGAACAGATACAGTCTTCTGATGCACTTGTTGAAATGAGTCTAGGGCACTGGGAGGGATGTAATCAGTCTGAAATATTTACTTCAGAAACAATGAGGTTAATTGAAAGATTTCAGCCCGACTTTACTGCTCCATCTGGAGAATCGCTGAGGCAGGTGGAATTTCGGATGGTACAGTTCCTAAACAGGACTGTCATGGCATCCCATGAAAAATTCAGACCTGATTTTTCTCTGTCTGATCAGATTGAGAGTTTTCCAAATCGTGGTTCTCATGCTCTTTCAAACTCAGTTCACGACTCACGTGATGGGCCTTCCTTTTCATCACCACAGTGGGATTTGGTTTACAGGCATCGGCAGGGTCTTCCAAGGAAGAAGTCTGGCAAAAGTAGGCTCCAGATTGTGACAAAAACTGGAGATCAGGAGGCCGATGATGAGATGTCTCCTCGAGAAGCAGTTAATCCCATATCCGTTGGTGACATAAGTAAAAGAAGTGCCCTTTGTTGTGTTTCTTCACGTGTGGCAGTGTTTTCCCACTCAATCCCTATCAAGTGTCTTCTTACTGGTGTCCTTGGATGCAGTGCAGAAATGTCAAGTAAGTTGTGTATAGAAGATTCTTCAGTAAGCGTGTTACAGCATTCGTGGAAAATGGGATGGCAGATAAAGAGATTAAATGATACTACACACCTTAGGCTTCTTTAGGAGTAAATCGTACAGGTTGCTTGAGGGTGAGGGAATCACCAAGAAATGATTACTTGAAAAATGTATTCCACAATTCCACATGGATCTGGACATCTGGTATTCTGGTGTTGGGAATGGGAGGGTAGGATACTCTATGATTCTTGTAAGTTGTAATGTAATGGGTTTGCTATATTCACTTCTAGGTTTCTGTTCTGGAGTGGGAATTGCGATTGCTTTCATTTGTAACATTAACAAATGTTGTAATTGTAGCATGTATACACACAGACATGTCTGTGTACTTTCTCTTAAATCAGGAAAATATCAAATTGCATTTTTGCTGCCAGTTATCAGCAGTTGAAGCAAAACAGAAAGAAATAGAGAGGAATTTGACACTTAATATCCAAATTAAAGGTAACACTTGTGCGAGACCGTCTCATAGGTCTTAATCTGTGATCAGGAAAATATCAAATTGCATTTTTGCTGCCAGTTATCAGCAGTTGAAGCAAAACAGAAAGAGATAGAGAGGAATTTGACACTTAATATCCAAATTAAAGGTAACACTTGTGCGAGACCGTCTCACAGGTTTTAATCTGTGATCAGGAAAATATCAAATTGCATTTTTGCTGCCAGTTATCAGCAGTTGAAGCAAAACAGAAAGACATATAGAGGAATTTGACACTTAATATCCAAATTAAAGGTAACACTTGTACGAGACTGTCTCACAGGTCTTAATCTGTGAAACGGATCGATAATTATAAATAGTTGGCGTGCAATAATAATAATAATACATTTTTTTAATACTAATTAAATAATATCGTAACTCTCTTGATAACAATATTACAACATAAATAATAATACTTGAAAATTTTAATTTTATCACTTATTAAACAACATCAAATATTGAAATAAATATGAGATCCAACCACTTTAAGTAATGGACCATTGTAATTTAGATAGAAATTGAGTGGTATAACGTCGACTCTTGGCTTGGTTGCTGGAAGAGATGGTGGTGATAATGATAATTCCCATTCCTAAAAATAATAATACGGAGTAGTAAAATCCACCATAAATAAAAAGAAAAATGAAAAAAGAGATGTGTTAATGTGGAGAGTAGGAAATGATTACAGTGGCGAGTGTGTGGAGAAGGGTATGTGGGTGGCACTAAGCCGCCCCCACCGCGAGTAGGCTGTACTTACTAGTAAGTACAAACAAACAAACACACTTCACCTTATCAACAACCGTGGCATTCTTTGTAATTTTTGTTATTATGGGATGTCAATTCGGTAACATTGAGAGAGGGAGACATCGAGAGCAGAGAAAGAGACACATGCATGTTGCGTACCTCAACGGTCAAGATTCCTTTCTGCCCATACACCCACCGTCAGATTTCCTTTATCTCAACCATAGTTAAGCTCTGTGTCTTAACCACGGTGAACACTCCACTTTACTCTGCTGAGTGCTGACCAGAGGGCAGAGAGAGAGAGAGAGATCGGCCTCTTTCTTTCACTACAGCTACTTTTTCTTCTGAAGATGATGAGATGAGATGGGAGAGAGAAAGAAGAGAAGAGACTTTAATTTATGTCTCTGATGATGAGTGACGATTGTTTAACACGGTCGTCATCTTCTGATAATTTGGCCTCTCTTTCTTCCTTTGCCGTATGTTGATATTCATTAGTTTTATCTTTTTTAGATTAGATTTTAGTTTCCTTTCCTCAGATCTGTGATTTTCTTTTTCTCCGTATTTCCCTCTACTTTGTAATCATCACTTCTTTGTTATTTTCCGGATGTTGATGATGATGATGATGATAACTCTTCACCACAATAGTTTCCTCCTTTAGAAATTGAAAATCTTATCCCAACAATAATTTCCTTTCTCCTCCCTTCTCTACCCTAGACTTGAAGAATTTCCAGATCTCTTATCTCTTTCTGCTATCCCAAATCTGTGTAGCTTTTAGTTTGATGATTTATCCATAATTTTCTGGATCTACTGTTTTTTTTTTCTACTTTCCAACTCAGATCTAGCTCTTCTCTAGTTTATGTTTTTATTTTTTACAGTCCCAAACAAAAATCCCTAGCTAGTTGGGAGTGTCTTGAATTCAATCAAGAATTTGTTTCTAGTACTACTACTTTTTATTGCTCTTCCGGAGCTTTGGCATAAAGGGTATAAGCTGTGCATCTCCTGGGGGATCTGGAGAGATTTCTTTGTGAATTTGGTGACATGTGTTTGTATCATCAGTGTATGATGAATTACTTCCCGGAGGAAGTTCTAGAGCACGTCTTTGATTTCTTGACGTCGTATAAGGACCGAAATGCAGTGTCCCTGGTGTGCCGGTCTTGGTATAGGGTCGAGAAGTTTAGCAGAGAGAAGGTATTCATAGGGAATTGCTATGCAATCAGTCCGGAGAGGATGATTGCCAGGTTTTCTAGGCTTAGGTCGCTGACCCTCAAGGGAAAGCCCCATTTTGCGGATTTCAATTTGGTCCCGCATGAATGGGGCGGCTACGTGTACCCATGGATTGAGGCGCTATCCAATGCATCTGTCAATCTGGAAGAGCTTCGGTTAAAGAGAATGGTGGTTTCAGACGAGGGGCTCGAGCTCCTGTCTCGATCCTTCCCTAATTTCAAGTCTTTGGTTCTGGTTAGCTGCGAAGGTTTCACTACAGATGGTCTTGCTGCTATTGCCTCCTATTGCAGGTATGTATGTACTTGCTGTTGCTCTCTACTTGCTTTTTGCATCTACTTTATCCTCTTCATGTTTAACTACTAGACTAGACTAGATTTATTATTCCTCTTTGATTGTGCTTTTTGTACAGTTATTTCTGGTTCACTATTCTTTATTTTAATCTGTGTTTATTGGAATTGGCTTCTTCATATTGTAAACTTTGTTTTAGATGTTTTGAGTAGACTTGTAGTGATTTGGCATTTGGTGAAACTAATTGGCCTCTCGCTACAACATATGTAATGTAACCAACTAAAAGTTTTGTGGTTCATTTTTAGAAACACTTGCAACTCAACACTCTGCTGGCGGTTGAGTTGTGTTGGTTGCTTTTTGAAGTATGGCTATTCCGTATGGTGTACACTGAGTGATAGTTTTGATGAGAAACTTTGTTTTCATTTTGATTATTGGCTACTGATGCAGGTATCTGAGGGAGCTGGATTTGCAGGAAAATGAAGTTGAAGATCATAGAGGGCAATGGCTTAGTTGTTTTCCGGACAGCTGCACCTCACTAGTCTCACTAAATTTTGCATGTCTCAAGGGGGAAGTTAATCTGGCAGCTCTTGAGAGACTAGTGGCAAGATGTAAAAACCTAAAAAGTCTGAGGGTAAACCATGCAGTGCCTCTTGATGCTCTTCAGAGGATTCTAGTACACGCACCCCAGTTAACGGACTTAGGGACAGGTTCTTTTGTCAGTGACCCAGATACAGAGGCTTATAAGAAACTAAAAAATGCTTTGCTGAAGTGCTCCTCAATCAGGAGTTTGTCAGGATTCTTGGAGGTTGCTTCTCGCTGCTTGCCTTCTATATACCCAATATGCTCGAATTTGACATCTTTGAACTTGAGTTATGCTCCAGGAATCTATGGTAGTGAGCTGATAAAGCTGATTCGGCATTGCAGGAAACTGGAGCGCTTATGGGTCTGATTTATTTTCCTTCCCTTCAATTAATTCGTTACTGTCTTACCTATATTTTCTTAACCATTGCCTTAAATAATTGTCTGATCTGCTAAATACTGATTTCTCAGATTCTAGATACTATTGGAGACAAAGGCCTTTTTGTTGTGGCTTCTACATGTAAAGAGCTGCAGGAGTTAAGGGTGTTCCCATCTGACCTCAATGGGGCAGGTTATAGTGTAACAGAGGAAGGTTTGGTTGCAATATCGGCTGGTTGTCCCAAGCTCAATTCTTTGCTCTACTTCTGCCAGCAGATGACTAATGCAGCACTGATAACTGTTGCCAAGAATTGCCCTAATTTCATTCGCTTTAGGTTGTGCACCCTTAACCCAACTGTGCCAGATGCAGTGACAATGCAGCCATTGGATGAGGGTTTTGGGGCAATTGTTCAATCATGCAAAGGGCTTAAGAGGTTATCCGTCTCTGGCCTTCTAACTGATCAGGTTTTCCTATACATTGGTATGTATGCAGAGCAGCTTGAAATGCTCTCAATAGCCTTTGCTGGTAAGAGTGACAAGGGAATGCTTTATGTTCTAAATGGATGCAAGAAACTAAAGAAGCTTGAGATCAGAGATAGCCCGTTTGGTAATGCAGCACTTCTAGCGGACGTGGGGAAGTATGAAACAATGCGATCCCTTTGGATGTCGTCCTGTGAAGTGACCCTCGGTGCATGCAAGATTCTGGCCAAGAAGATGCCAAGACTGAATGTGGAAATCATCAATGAGAGTGAGCAGGCAGAAGCTAGCCATGATGATGGGCAGAAGGTAGAGAAAATCTACTTGTATCGGACATTGGCTGGGCACAGGAAAGATGCACCAGGCTTTGTGTGGACACTATAGATGTGCACCTTGTCTTCATTGCTCCCAGCTGTTAATTGTCAGGGTAGTTTGATTAAGACCGGAACTATTTTGTTTTGTTTTGTGTTTTTTTTTTTTTCAATGGTGAATTATTTGTGCTTTGGTACTGGTATTTATTGGAAAAAAAAAAAAAACTATTTTTATCGGAGCCAGTTTATGCATACCCTTACATCGCCATAAGTCCATGCATAACCTTACATCGCTGCCTTTCTTCTATCAAGAAGCTATTGATAGTCGGCGACCGTTTAGTGATTACATGGACTGAAATCCACTGCATGCGTTTCTCTGTTTTTTTCATCATAAAATAGGGGGTGGAGAAACTCGAAATATTTATGCTTCCCTGCCTTTATATGTAGAATGGTTGTCGTTGAAGTTAATATCTAAATAATTTTTTTTAGAAGGTATAGGCATTATTGTTATGCATTATAATTTTTTACTAGATACAAATATTTGATTGATTCTTGTATGAGTTACATGTAAAATGACGAAAATATGGGATTCTATCATGTGCAATAATAATAAATAAATGAACGCAGGGAACATATTTGTGGGACTTGTAATCTGGATTGATTAAATTTCACCCAATCCACAATCAAAACTCCTGTCTGATCCTGATCCCGATCCCCATCCCCCAACCAAATACATGCTCAACGTCTTGCCGGACCCAGAAATGGGTTGGGTAACTGAATTTGCAAGCCATTTGGCACAGGGTCCATATCTTACCAACTGGAGCAGATTAGAGTGACATCAGACAGAGTATGATCCTTTTCTACACACACACACCCCTTCCATGCTCAATTCTTTTTAAACTACACCGATGGTCAAAACTGTTTGTTGCAAGGATAATACTTGGTGGAAATCATTGCCGAAAAATTCCAACAATTACATCAATCAATTATTCTATTTACAGGTCTTTACCAATATAACCTCAGTGTAAACAGACTCTAGCCTGTGAAGAACCGCAGGAGGTCTGAACCCTTCAGGGGGACCCAGGACAGATGCTGACTGCCAGAATCACCTCCCACCTGCATCCACTGAAGTTCAGATGTTGAATCAGAAAGTACACACATATGAAAGACAAGTGAGGAGATCAACCTAGTTTAACATAAACCGTAAAATTGTTAGCCTGAATATCACAAAAGCCCCCACTTGGCTCCACCCTTGAGATGCCCCGACACTGAGATTTCAGATGATACTTGCTAAAAATCATATAAAAACTCACACACTGTACACCAAAAAAGGATGGGGTAAAAAACCTCAAACTTCCTTTCCTGTCTCTTTCATTTCACCCTGGGATCCACTTACCCCCATGAGTCCCAAAAATATATGCTTTCTAGCTTGCTTTAGGTTCAACATATGAGTACCCCTATCCACTACTGCATTCCCGTCCCAAAACAAGGCAGGAGAAATGAAGCACAAGGCAAAATGATGTAAGACTTTTTAATAACTAGTTATTTTTTTCTTTGATAATAATTGTTTTAAGCATATTATTGAAGAATTAAAATCAGATTATGAAAAATACCTCTAATCTGTCCAGAACTGGAAGCTACTCCTGAAAGAGTTGATACGTTTGATAGAGAAAGAGGTGACAGTGGAGGAGATGATACAATTTCAGCATTATCTTTCATTTGGGGAGATTCCAACAGTTTGGACACATGTAATGCCATTGCCCTCTGATTGCTGGAGGGTATGGAGAAACTACGAGGAACTGTTAGTGGTGGAGGTGGGAGTGCAGAACCTGAATTTGATACCTGCAAAGGGCTACGATTTGATGGAGACACTTCTTGATTCCGGTCAACCAAGGGGACAGAGTGTCCAATCAGAGCAGTACTTCCTGGCTTGGAAGCTAAAGAGCCAGGGGGGCGAGGGAGCTCATGAAGCTCACTTATTTTGGGTGAAGATACGAGAGGTGGTGAGGCACTGTGGGAGACATCTATAGATGAAGGTGGTTGGACCATTGGTACTCCATAGATAGATCCAGATTCTGGTTGCATCTTTTCAGCAGAGCCAATAGGACCACTGGCAGACAACAAAGGCTTGCTAGACGATGATTTACTTGCTAATGGACCAGAAAAAGAATGTCTCTTTGTCTTCTTAACATCAAATGCATTTTGTGTCTCACATTGTGGAAGTGAAGTTCCCTCTATCGAAGGAGGGGGTAGAGGCATGGAGAGATTGTTAGTGTTGCTGTCTTTGAATATGGATTGAGCTTTTGAAGAAACACCACGTATTGACAAATTACTATTAGTGAATTTGCCATAATCATCAGTGTCAAGCGGGGATGAATGCCACAAGGTGTTGGTACTCGCAGTAAGGTTTGTAACACTTGAATGGAGGAAGGAGCCACTTGTCCTTGCAGTTAAGCTTTTTGTATCAGTTGGAGTTGGTAGCACATATGTATGAAATTTTTGTGCAGATGCCTGAGCTTCTTTAATCCTATCAGTTATATCCATCTTCTCTGGAAAAATTGGAGCAGAATGGCTGGTAACCCGAGGTTGTCGATTAAAAATATGATCTGGGTTTTTGCCAATGTTTATCTGCAACCCAGATATAATATGAATTGTTAAATTCACAAACCAGAGCAATGAATGAAATCCAGGAAATCACCTCAATATCTTCCATTCCTGAAGTTTGTGTACTCGGAGCAGCATGATCCAACTGCAGAATCCACCATATCAGAGCAAACTAATCAAGTGATAATCTAAGGAACAAGAAAACTCACACTGGAGTCAGACAAATCCTAATCATTTTCAAGAATAAATGTGAAAATTTACATCCAAGAAAACAGTATAAAATTGCAAATCTAACAATTCAAAGATTTAGCAAGACTTCTCTAAAATTATCCCTGAATGATGGATACAAAGCAAAGGTACCTCCGCTGAGTTCCTCAAGCTGCAAGCATCATTTAGGTCCTGCTTATGTTTTCGATAGTCAAAGCTTAGTTCTCCTTCATCATTGGCATCATATCTCTTCCTTGCATTATCATCCGCATCATCTAGTCCACTGACTAGGTAATCTATGTGTTGCTTATCAGCAACCATCTTTACTTGCGGATCAACAGCTTCAAGAAATTTGAATCCCTTCTGGAAGAAGTTTAACTAGTCCAAGAGAAACAAAGCATAGTGGAATATAGATAATTAACATATTTGCTAAAGATGAGTTATAATGTATGAACTTATAAAGAGAAAAATGGCACCTGTGCTGCATGATGACGGGCTGCTTGGGTTAAAAGACTGCGGCATTGCCCTTGTTTCAGAGATTCCACACGAAAGATGCAGAGTCTTGCCATTTCATCATATTCTTCACGAGCAGCCTGCAATTTCTGTGAAGTAAAATTCTCTCCCTTTCCACTTTTACCCCTTGTTATCAGGTACTCATACACCTCCCTTCAGATTATACAAGATGCCTATAAGTTTGACAAAATCTAGGAAACACTCAACACCTATAGGCTATAGCTAAATGGAAATGAATTACCTTTTCTCATCACATTGTAGTTTCATCTCCTGTACCAACCAGAAGAAATGTAAATCACTAAGGATTGTAGAACTAAGAATGAGCTAGGAGTACTCAAAAAAAAAAAAAAAAAAAAAAAAAATGAGCTAGGAAATTTCAAGGACATGAGATAAGCTTCAATATAACTTTTACCTTAGCTCATTCTGCTCAATTATTACTCAACACACTAACATATTGCATCTACCTCATAAATTAGAATAAAGAACAGACGAGGAAATCTCAAGGATAGGTAAGTCTCAAAATGACTTTAGTTCATTCTGTTGATAGTATCCTTAACAACATTAACACCTTCCATGTATCCCACAAACTCATCACTTCAATTTTCAAAGATCATCTTTACTAGCACCAGACATGCTTTATGGTCCAAATTCTTGTTTAATACATACTTCATAGATCATAAAAGCTAGCAGTATAATCTTTTTAAAAGAATAAATAGAACTTGACAAATTGACTTAGCTTTATAAAAAAAAAAAAGAATTTGAAGAATTAGGTTAGAAATAATCGACGGTCAGTTCCATTCATTCCAACATATAAAGCAATGGAAATTCATCAAAATCTAGAATCTCAATTCAATTCCATAGTCATTCCTGCATACCACACTCTACAGTCTACATTAATGTGCTTAGGTTCTCCCAATCAGTACCCTATTTAAAATACATTGATGGCAAGAAAAGGAAGAGGAAGGGAGAGAACTTAACAAGATAAGATGAAGGAAGTAGTTGTTAATCACAGAATCAAAAAACATACCTCCACTTTCCGAAGCTCACTTAGAAGGGACTCTGATGGATTAGTGATGGTTAGTATAATATGTGAACGCTGCAACATAAAGATTAGCAAGTCATGAACTTCTTTCTGTTCAAACCATGATACTCATGATAAACACAGCGATATGCACTAACATAGCCATCAACAAGTTTCTGCAGTTCCAGCTGCGCTCTTCCAAGCACTGAGAATGCTCTACCTGCATATTATAACAATTAAAACCACACACTCCATACAACTACTCTAAGTGACCCACTAATAGGAACGGAACCAGGTCGCATCCAATCAATAAATAAGTAGCATGCAGAAAAAGGACCAAGTGTGAAAAGGTAATTTCACTTACGACTTTCTAAATCACCATGTAATGCAATCTTCTCCAGTAGGCAGTTCCCCATTTCCATTAATGACTCAGAAAACTCTGAAAAGCAGAAGCTTAATATTTGACAATTGATTTACAACATCAATGGCAAGTTGATGGGACTGAAGACCATCCTAAATTTCTAATATAACTGGGTTCTATTAAATAATACTCTCGTATCATATATTCATATTCATATATTCTCCAAAATGATACAGAACTGATTTTTGAAACTGATTAAACCCAAACTGTAAGATCCCCCTGGTCTTCAAATTACTTATTGACATCAAAAAAAAAATCCATTTTGAGAAAGATAAAGTGTAAAGGTATTCCCCTTCTGAAATTATCATAATTAGTTTCTCAAAACAAACAGTAAGGTGTAATGTCTAATACCATAGGCACTATTTGCTGCTGCAGCAGCTGCAGAAAGTAAGCTATCATAGCAGTTCCTCATGTCTTTCATATCCTGCAAGACATTCAAATTAGATACACTTATATCATTAAAGAAACTAAGAAAGGCGATGTAAGAAGAACCAAAGATGCCTTATAATGAAAACAAAAAGTACTGTAGCGCTTAAGGATAGAATACAAATTGAACCAGTAAATCTTTACAGAACTTGCAAGAGAAGCATGCCAGGAACCAGAAATACACCAAATCACATTTTTTAATTAGGCAATTGAAGATCATAATTTTTGGAATATTGCAACCCACCAGAATACCAGATTCTTTTTCGTATACTAAGGAACATCAAAAGGGTAATTAGACTTGGTCCCACTGCCATGTGATTTCGGGAACATATAAAAATTGATGGTATTTGTAATTATACTTTGCATGATAAAGAATCAGTTGCAACTTGAAATAACAAATGAAAATATGCTTTCATTTTATAAAATTGACACCAAATCTATTACAAATGTTAAATCAGTGTGGGCATCTATAACAGTTTGATACAACATATGTACATGGGGTGTGAAGGTAATTCTTCTGACACTGGAATAAGATTGGCAAAGGAGGTCGAGTTTAAATTTTGAAAACATGTTAATTCATAGTTTGCATGATTCTAACTCACACGGTCCAACTGTTGTTGAAAGGCAGCTAAGAATTAGAAGCTGTGACCAGTGACCCTATTATCTAGAGCTAGAAGCTTCCCCAGAAGCAAGCAAGATGAGGTCACTCTACTTCGTAGACAAGGCTAGTTCCGTTCTTGACTTAAAAGCTCGTGTAGTACTCACCCGTATCTCTAAAGGGGCTTATGCACTCCACTCGTTATCTACTAAACGAGCGTTAGAGTGAGCGAAGCCCTCAATTTAACAAGAAAATGGATGTGCATTAGCTAAACAAACAAGGAAGATGTGTAGCGTCACTTACTCAGGCACAATGGCTTCATATTAACATTTAACCTATAGCGTCTTCCGCACTAGAATCTGTTGCTTGTTCCCTCACCATACTCTTTCATTTCCGCTTAACTTCCCCAGTTTGTGGGATTAATTGATTGAATACCCGAGAACAATAAGCTGTCCTAGAAAGAGCTTCTAGGGCATAAAGCATTTAAAGTGAGATTAAGTAGTTCATTCAAATAGAGCATAGCTAAGCAGCTACATTGCGGCGGAAGTACACAGACCAAGACCTTCTTTCCACAAATTCCAGCATACTAGGCTCTCGGAGACACCAAAAGAAACAAACTTTGTGATAAGTCAAAACGATTAACAGTGGAATTCGGACACAGGAACTAGATCGATTAAAGGGGTCAAGTTTAAATTTTTAAAACACCTAACTTCATGGTTTTCATGATTCTAACTCGCACGGTCCAACAATTGTCGAGAGACACCTAAGAATTAGAAACTGTGATGGCATTTAAAGTGAGATTAAGTAGTTCATCCAGCTCGAGCATAGCTAAGATGCTACATTGCAGTGAAAGTACACACAGACCGAGACCTTTCCAGAATACTAGCCTCTCGGAAACACCCACCCAAAAGAAACAAACTTTCTGATAAGTCGATACATTTAACCGTGGAATTAAATTAAAACAAGAGAAGAGGAGTCCAAGAAACAGAAATTCACCAAGGGAAATTTGGCCTCTAAAACCCTAATTGCAAATTATATTCGAGAAACGCATGAGAAATAATAATATAGCGAAGAAAAAGAATGAGAACAGAAATAGAAAGAAAGATGGGGGACCTGGGAAGCTTGGGCGAGGCCATCAGAGTGAGACAGAATCTGAAGATCTTTTTTGTCCTTCGGATCGTTCTTGTGCAATGCGAATTTCTTCAGCTTGCCCAACGATGACTTCATTTCAATGAATTCTGGAGAGAGAAAGAACAAAGGTTGAAATGTTTCTCTATCTGTCAGTGAGTGTCTCTGGTGGGGTGAGTTTATTCTGTTTTCGCCGGAAGATCGAGGGGAGTCATGAAGAGAAAATCGCGAAATTTTAAAGGAAAAATTAAATAAAGTGAAAGGTGGAAAATTCTAACGTTATATCATATATGCTAAGCCAAACTTATAATGCGGCAACACCTGTGCCGTGGTATGACCAATTCTGTGAGTCAAAACGAATAATTTGAACCAGCTCCTTGTAAAATATATTAGGGTTTTAGCAATTAAGTATTAGTTGAATATTAATACTCCGTAGTTGTTTTTATTAACAAGTAGTATTTGTGGTTTATAGAGTTGTTTAGTAAATTAATTGGTTCATGGATATACATTTGGTAAGTTAGTTGGTTCAACAGTCTTTGTGTTATTTTGGTGTGGTTAATTGGCAAGTCTATTGATCATGTTTAGTTACATTAGTTATGGTACGTAAAGTATTTTGTTTTCAAATTACTAATGACTCGTTTGGGTTATGAAAAATATTTTATATACTCATGATGTATCAACTCATTGAAGAATAAAGTGAAATATTAAACTCTTTTTTGCAAAATTTAATAATTTGCAAATTATTTATATTTATTTTAATTATACCTTAGAGTTATATATATATATATATATATATATATATATATATATATATATATATATATATATATATATATATACATTTATTTTTATCCCATTGTAGACCATTTGGCCTTCATGAGAGTTAACTATATTTGTAAGGATTACTTATATAATTATTGATCCTATTGAGATTTTTGAAACAAATTATAAACTACTAAAATATATAGATAGTAAAGAAAAGATGAATTTACAAACTTAGTAAATATTAGATAGATTTTACAAGCTTTCTTCACCATATTATATATATATATATATATATATATATATATATATATATATATATATATATATATATATATATATATATATATTTATTTATTTATTTATTTATTTATTTATTTATTTATTTATTTATTTATTTATTTACAAAGTCAATATTTTAGTTAAATATATTTATATTTTCGAGTAAGATATCCATAGTTTATTAGTTAGTAAAAATGCTAAAATGTATTAAGGTGATGAGAAAAAAAAAAAAACATTTTGTTTAGGTAGTTATTATTATTATTGGGATGTGAGAGTTTGTGTATACATATCAATGAGACATTAACTCATGTGTGCCACATGAGTGATGGTAGGAGTTGACGTCAAACTGTGAAATGCGGTACTCCTTAATATTTAATATGGAAGGGGTAAACTCATAATGTGCATACAGCCTATCTTATGTTGTATAAAAAACGCCATGAGGGGTAGCCTACTCTATCGCTTTCAAGCACATATGCTAGATCATCGGGAGGGTTGATTTTTACATGCATCCCTCTGGGAAAATGAACAAATGACTTCGTCATATGGTCTGCGGCTTTATTTGATTCTTTGGGAATTAGGCTCATCCTCCATGATTCCAATGATCTTGTCTCCTGATGGCAAGCTCTAAGGATATTCTGCACAATGCAGTTGGCCACTTGTCCTTTTATCATTCCGTTGATAACCTCGGTCGTGTCCCCTTCAAATATGACTTTCCTGCAACCTAAGTGTTTTGCTAGTTGGATGCTTCTTAGGAGTGCCCATGCCTCCGCTTGCAATGCGGGGCATGATCCTATTTTGTTTACGAAGCCTCCCAACCATTCTCTCATTGCATTCCTCGTGACTCCCCCGCAGCCTGCAGTGTTTGTTGCGAGATCTGTGGCTCCGTCAAAGTTGATTTTGACTACATCTCCATCTGGCTTATCCCAGTTGTGCAAACTCCAAGTCCCAATATTGGGTGTGCCTACTTGACTTTTTGATTTGGCGAATGCTGCACTAACCTCCTTGACTTGCATTTGGATCCACTGAACTTTCGACTGGAGTGGTTGGATCGAGTTGTTGAACACAAGCTCGTTTCTCTATTTCCAGATCCACCACATTCTTATTGTGAATAAGGTGTTATCATACTGTGGTGTATGGCTGGTTCCTTTGTTCGCAATTCCGCGGTCAAGCCAGACTCTGAAATGCAATACTCCTTAAGATTCATTTTATTTGTAGTACTTATTGGTCAAAACAAATATTTATTCTTTGCTTATTTATATTAACATTTTCTTATAATTTTTAGATTTAATTTTTTTTATTTAATAGATATATAAATTTTAGATGTTAATATTATGAAAAATGAAATTATAAATTTCTTAAATGCAAAAATAGGAAATGAATCTTAGTTGGTATTGTGGTCGACACTCGACAGACGCGACATTATATTATATATAAACGTCGACAAGGTTAAAATTTAAATGATGAGTTTCTTAGTTACTACAGTATCCTTCCTGGAATTACAGAATGTACGTAGTTGGTTAACATCAAAAGTCCCAAAAGCCGAAAGTCGGATGCCATACGCTTCCATCCTGCGGATATCCCGTGAAATGGGTGACTGCCATATGCCATCCCACCAAGCAGGAGGAAGAAGAGGTGTGTAGGCACATTGGTTGGATTGACTGTGGCAACTCAATGGGCCTGCAAATCTGTTCCACACATGTCCCCAACCCATCTGATTCCTCCTCAACCCATCATAAACCAAGTTCCTTTGGAAGCTACTTAGGAAACTGAAACTTGAAGAGTTTTCTTCTGATCAATCAAACACAATTAATTAATTAATTAGCTAGCTAGCTAGGAACGTAAACGGAACACATTCATTCACACTTGATCGAGCTGAGCTAGAGCCTAGATAGATAACATGAAGGAAATTACATACCAAGATGGTAAGCTGCCCCCAATGCTGCAATCAACTGAGCATATGTAGTCCCCACACGCCTGTGAGCACCAGAAATAACAGCATGTTTTGCCCGCGAAGCAAGAAAAAAATCAACAAAGGCAACCCATCTTGGTGCTGGACCCCAATCCTTGCTTCTAAACTTCAAATTATTAATTTTTCCTCTTGCTTTTTGAGCTCCGTCAAAATGTTTGTAATCAAAGTGCAGAACCTGACAAAACCCGATAAATATAATGGAACCACAAGTACTCATCAGTTGTGTAAAATTATTAAAACTAAAAGTACCAGGCCATCACCTACCTACCTCTGCAAACTCATTTAAGTATGGAGCAATGTCTTTCACCAAAGAAGGTGTATCTGAAACTACAACAACTCTGGGTTTTGGACTTAGTTTAAGATTGCCTGCAGCTTTTTTTATGCAACCCAATGCTGCCCGAACTGCTCTCACTGACCTGATAGATAAAACACAATACATATATATACTAACAACCACATGCAATCATCAATATATATATATAATATAATGTTGCACTTTTATCATGTTTTCTAAAGGCCAGAGATCACCTTTAATTTAGAATTTTATCAGCTACAATGGGGAACAAAATGAGCAAGCAAATTAAAGCAGGACATGACGTCACTAGCTATAAACGTAACCAATATGCATGCATGATGTTAGTAGTAGGTCAACAACACATACAGCACTAGCTTGTACATACATATATACCTGTTTGTAAGCATCCGCATGTGCAGAGCTATATCGGGGTCAGCATCAGCTTTAAGGACTGATTGCACAGCACGTTGTACAACTTCCGAAGGAGATATTACAACTCTCATTAACTCCCCAAATACATTTGGCCTATTATGAAGGTCTTCAGATCTCCCAAATAAATCAGTGGCAGCCATCCTCATGTCATCATGTATATTCTTCAAAAAAAATTGAGCAGCCATAGCGTCTGTTGTGTTTTGTAACCTAATACTCGGTAATATAATAATGCAAAGGAAGTCAGCTGGGATTGCCTTTATAACTTGGATGATTATTTCGCATGCATTAATTACCTACCATATGATAGGCTGTTTCCATCTCCTGTAATTGCTGCACAGAACATTAGTTTGTATTGGCTTTAGGAAGTCATCAATTCTGATGACTAGATGCCTTCCATATTTTGTCAAACAACCATTCTGTCGCCAAAGATGCTTGATTTCATTCATGGTGAAGCTAACATCAGAGTAAGAAATGAATTCCCCAAAGGGAAACCTGCCCCTGAATTAAGTTTGAGAAAAGCTAATTAAGGCAACAATAATATTACTGTAATATAATATAATATATATAATAATGGCAGGATCAGATAATTTTCTTCTTCACCTTAATTTGTTTCAGTCCAGTACGTGATTATAATTAATTGGCTTGTAATTATAATTTATTTATAATGATCCCCTGCCTCCTCAATCTTTAATCAGAACTGCGCTGGTAGTCATATGAGAAAAGTATGTAGTACGTAGTATATAACGCACAGAAAGGCTTTATGGATCGTGATGGATGCACCGACCTGGTTTGCCCAATAATCAGAGACCGGTTCAACATCACACTCAGTGCCGCCCCAGTTAAAATCTTGTACATTTCGTTCCCAAAACCTGCTTCTGATGCCTTGCCCAACACAAACCCATGTCTGCAGAACTCCTTAGGCGAAAGTTTTCTCACTCTCGGGGCACCTGATGATGATGATGATGATAGTAGTTGTAATAATAATAATAAATTGATGATGATGGGCATGCCAACATTATTTGCATTTTATATATATTCAACTCTTTCTTTCTTTCTTTAGTTTTGCTTTCCCTGGCCTTTTCCAGCCACTTAATTATAGTTAATAGTTCCCTCAGATAATTGGGAATAGGCAACACTTGAGATTTAACTAACTTCTAGTCAAAGGGATAATTTTTAGTCTAGCCCAACATTAATTAATTCCCACCACAATCTAATTAATCCAGTATTACTGTGCGCAATTTAATTTAATCTAGTTTTACTCAACTAACTGTTCGTACCATTTATGGCAAAGTGATTTTGGATGATTTTTCTGAGCCTGAGAGCTTCCTTCAGAGACCCTCCGCGAAAGACCTCGCCCATCTCTTCGACTGTTGCGCATGTTTTGTTTCCTCCAACGTCGGATCTGGTAGTAGTATCAGCTACCTTTGCTACAACGGCTGCTTTGAGTGGGAGGTCGTCGGATCTTGATGAGCTGAGGAGTAATAAGCCAACGAGTGTGGAGAACGCACTGCTCAGCAGGAAGCAGCGCAGGGCAAGGCGCCTCCGTCGCCGTCTAACTCCGACCACCACCCTCATATCTATGTTAGCTACTAAGGGCCAATGACTTGAGCTGATACCAACTACCGAGGAAACAACGTTGTTTAAGGTCGTGATTTGTTCGCCCCACGTGCTACTCTGCAGCTCTGCTCGCCTTAAAATTATACAATATTTTTTATTTGAGTTTTTTTTTTTTTTTTTGAATAAAAGAAAAATAAAATAAAATAAAAAATATTGTATAATGTCATGAGTTCTCGGAATTTAGTGGTTTCATCACATTTAGTTCTTAATTTTTAAATTGATCATTTCTGACCTTTCGAGTTTCGAATTTTTACCAGGCATAGTTCATTACTCTCCACCTTCTATATGCCTTGAAAATTAAGGGTTAAAATAGACATTTTAATCCACACCAGGTCATATGCATAGCTTTTCCCGTTGAATACGTCCTAATTAAAATGATTAAAAACAAAAAAGATAAAACTCAATATAAGTAGTAAAATAGAACACCGTGACCCAATAATTTCACAGTAATTTTATCAAATTCATAAAATAAGACAATTAGAAACTCATTGTAACCTGCGATAAACTGTAGATGAAACTAACACCTTATCAATAAAGATGAAACATACCGTTGGAGTTCCATGGCCCATCAAAGTACATTGTACTTGATTGAAGTTATTACTTAGTAGAGAGCTCTTGAGTCAATTTAGAAGTGTTGTATCAAAGACATTTCTAAAGGGGTAAATGTTGAGGTTGAAATTTAAATGGACTGAAAATTGTGGATCATAAAAAATCTCAAGGTCAAAAGTAGAAGACACGGCTTTTTGGATCGGAGTGCAGCATTCATCGTTATTTGTTGGCAACTATGGAAATGGAGAAATTCAATGATCTTCATAAACGAATTTCCCCACAAAAACATTAAGGTTAGCAGGATTAGAACTATTGCATGGAAATTCACAGAGCTCTCAAACACAATCAGATATTACCTAGGGAACAAAGAAGCCCTATCCTTCACTGGAATAAGTCGGAATCTCACTGGATCCCGGTAAATGTGGACAAGCGCAGCAGACCAAGCAAGAAGAAGGCAGGCTGTGGCAACATTATGAGAAATCATCTGGGAGACTCGATTCTTGGCTTCCAACTCAATCTTTGAGATTGCTCTGCAGATACTGTTGAAGCTTGAACTGTTCTCATGGGTCTCAAGATTGCTTGGCAAAGAGCTTGTACTAACATCATCATCCAAAGGGATTCTACGAATGTGGTCAAATTTATTAACGAACATTTTTTTTTAAGCTATTGGAGGTGGCACTTTAAACAATATTATTTTTTAGTGTAAAAGTTAAATGAAAAGGAGTTGGAATGTTAAATGTTGTCATGTTTTGTGGGAACAAAACCAAGTCGCAAGATTAGCTGGCGAGAAATCAAGGAGTTGAAACCAATTTGGTCTTATTAAACCAGTGCCCGAATGTTATTCTTGCGGAGTTTGTCCATAGAGATTGTATTGGGAGTTCGTTTGCCCGTGGCGACTGGTTTTGTTGTTTTGCTATTTGGGCCTCGCCTGCCCTTTGTTAAAAAAAAAGGGTAAGACCTTATTTGGTAAATGGTTGTTAGCTGATAGCTGTTAGTTGATTGGGTTAGAATGAAAGTATGATTAGTTGATAATATTAGCTGATTGTAGAAAAGTGTTTAGTAAATTAACTGTTAGTTGATAGCTGTTTGATATAATTTCTTTTCTCAAATATCTAATTGAAAAAATTACTTTGAGTAGCCTTTTGAATTTTTGTATTTTGGAGTTACAAAAAAATTCTTAATCAAATATTTATATTAATTTTTTAACCAAGTTAAACAACTAATAATGATCAAATAAATTAAAATTGATTGAAAGACTGATTATTACCAAACAAGGCCTAAATGTTGCATGGACAATTCGAGGGCATTTTCAAAATTTAAAAAGAAAAAAAAGAACATGGACCATTAAATGGGCTTTCAAGACGAGGCCATATAGGCCCAACCGACATTCAAAATGAAGAAGAAAGTACGGAGCAGTGTAATTAAAATTCTGTAAATGATTGATTATTAAGAAGAAAGTTTTCCCCAACGGGTGCAGAAACGTAATGAAATTCAAATAGAGCAAATTTTCACACAGAGATTGGGGCTGAGTGAGAGAGATCGTGTGTTACAGAATCGGGGAGTGTACTCACGTCACGGCTATGGCGATGGAGCTAGAAAGGGCTGTGCGGCTGGAGTTTCCTTTTTGGAGTCCGGCTCGTAGACGGTACGGTCCAGATGATCCCTTTTTTGCTGCTGGCAACATCGAAAGACAACTTCTCGCCAAACAGGTTGAGGCCTATTCTTCTGTCTTATTATTGCTATTTCTACTACAGTACTTTTTCTTATCTAAGGCTTTGGCATTTCGTAACATCAGGTAGCACTGGATTTGACTGAAGCAGAGAAGCAGGTGGTTCGAAATATGGATTACGGAGAAAGCAGGTGCATTATCTTAAAAGTTGAGTGGATATTTTCCATTTCTCGGCTATATTTCGGATTTTGTGGGAGAGAACCTCAAGTCATCATACGACAATAACTTCATGGATTTTTATTTGTGGCTATTTAACAATATGAATATGAATCGTGGCCGAGAAAAAGTAAAATCTTATGGGAAACAAATCATTTCAAGGTCCAAGGGGAATATATTTCACAGTTAAGTTGCATAGGTTGCTACGGGGATGTTTGGTAAATATCTGTGCTGATAATGGTTAGTGTAGTGTGTTTGACTACTTGATAGCATTAGCTTATCGAAAAAGCTGATTTGAGTAGCTTTTTGAATTTTAACGTTTTGGAGCAATAAGTTGTTACAAAAAGCTAATAAATCAAACACTCATATTGGTTATTTAACCAAGTCAAACCGCTAATAGTGATCAAACAAGCGAAAATTGGCTAATAAACTAACTATGTTACCAAACATGGCCATAGAGAACTTGAATTATGCATCTCCCATGGGAAGTAATTTCTTGAAAGACTTGGTGTATTTTTGCTGCAGATATAAACAATATGAAGTATAATTAGTTGATACACAATTGATAAGCTGGTATTTGCCACTGATTTTTCCAGTTAAACATGACCTAGTCCCAAGCATTTTTTATACTGCCACTTTTTAATGTTCCATATCTTGTTTCTCTCTGCAAAGTTATCAATAAATCTCTCTAAATGGATTTCATGTTGTTTAGCTGCTTGACTCTACTTCACAGACTGCTAAAAATGACTTGAGATGTTTAAACTGTTATGTTGAAATAGTTGGGGTGGTTTGGCCTCACTTCATGTAATTTTGTTGTTCTGTTCTGTTGCATCCTTTGTGTGGAATCTATATGCATAGTTAAAGGACTCAGTAGTCACTAGTCAGGAATACAACACTGAGTCCAGTTGCAACCTACCTTTGATCAGTGATGTCTTCTGTCCAATCATTGGATGTGGTGCATGGTTGCGGTGTTTGGATGACTTTGAAGATCACTACAATGCACGGCATTCTGCATCTTGCTCCGTCTGCTCGAGAGTTTACCCCACATCACGCCTGCTGAGCATACATATATCTGAAGCTCATGATTCATTCTTTAAGGCAAAAGTTGCCCGTGGGTTTGCCATGGTAAGGTCTTTCTTAATCCTATTCTACTTCAGTACTTCTGCATTTAAAATACCTTTTTTTTTTTTTTTCCTGAGTTTGTCTTCTAAAAATGCATGCTTTCCTTTATTTTATATTTGTTGATAGAGTTTATTTTTTAATTATTATTTTAATAAATAAGTTACTTTTCCTATTTAATGCTCTTTGGTGTGACATGCTTCAAGTATGTTCCATAGTGATCCTGCTGCATTTGTTGTCTGTTTAGTAAACAGGCAATTCAAGGCACATACTCTTCCCCTCTTTCCTCACTTTTTTCGTAGTAGATATATTAGTTTTTCAGAAATTTCCATACTTCCCCAAATTTCAATAGAACATAAGTGGAAGTTTTATCTTGAGGAATACTGTAATGATCTGGGATATGTGCTTATCTTCACATGCTGATGCAGAAAATTAAGAACATGTCTTGTTTGCATCATATTAAATGTGGTTATTTACTTATTAGTTTGGTGCTGTGCAGTATGAATGCCTTGTGGAAGGCTGTGGTGCTAAACTGAGTAGCTACAAAATCCGGCAACAGCACCTGGTTGACAAGCATAAATTTCCAGCTTCCTATGAGTTCTTCAGAAAAGCCCATCCATCAAAGAAAAGAAGACAGAAAAACCAACAGCGGCAAGCATCATTTAAGACAGAGCAAGACTCAAATGCAATGCAAGTGGAGGATGAGGCTATGGACAAACTCGTTTCAGCAGTCTCAAAATTAAGCACTTCAGACTCTCCTTCGACCATCAGTTTTGGTCGTAATAGAAATCGTGGCTTGGCTTTCATGCCTCGAGCGGTTCAGTGTGAGAGAACACCAAGACCAAACTCCTCGCAGTCCTCAGTTGGCAGTGCATTAAATCGGAGAAAGTAACAGGAGGTTAGGGTGCATCTGATTTGAGTTGTTTTATTGTATGGAGTCAAATTTTAGACTTTGTTTGACCAATATGCTTCATTTCATTTTGAAGAAGTTAAACAGATTTTGTTGATTATGAATTATGGGAGTAGCCTGAGATGATTATTTATTTTGCTGGAATGTAGAGTAGTAGTAGTATATTAATTTAGGGAAAAATCAAAGGATCCGTATGAAAAAGAAGTAAAGTAGCATTATATTGAAGCTCTTAAATTAAATGGAGGTGGCAGTTGTAGAAAAAAAAAAAAAAAAGAGGAAGAAACATTATAAATAGTGGAGACAAGGCTGGGTCCGTTGGTTGTTTGAGTTTTGAGGTTAGTTGTTGTGTAGTCAAAAGTCTTCGTCGGTCTTGAACTCATGGATTGCACTATTATTTCCACTTAAGCTAGACATGACAGAGGCCTTTTGGTATTCTCCTACTCTCTTCTCAAAGAAATTGGTCTTCCCTTGCCAGCTAATCAGCTCCATCCAATCGAAGGGATTTTGGACATTGTAGATTTTGTGATATCCCAATGCACCCAGCAACCTATCCGCCACAAACTCAATGTACTGGCCCATGAGATCTGCATTCATCCCCACCAGAGCACACGGCTCACGAACTCTCTCTCTATATCCACCGCATCACTCACGATTCCTTTCGCTCGCTCATCGCTTAGCTTCTCTCTCAGCATGTTGTATAGCAGACACGCGAAATCACAGTGCAATCCCTCGTCTCGTTAGATAAGGTTAACCCTGGCTTTTTCAACCAGAAAATGGCGCAGAAGCTTCCGGAAAAGAAGATCCCTTCAACACAGGCAAATGCCAGCAAAAGATTCGGATCCACTGATCCAGCGGAGAGCCGAGTTGGCCTTGTTTTCCACACAAGGTAGGGTTTCAATTGCACGGAACAGTCTATTCTTCTCATCGGAGTCTTTGATGTAAGACTCTAGCAAGAGGCTGTACATCTCGGAGTGGATGTTCTTGATGGCGATTTGGAAGCCGTAGAACGCACGAGCCTCGGAGACCTGGACCTCTTTCATAGGTTCTCTAAAACAATGCCGTCGGAGGCGGCAAAGAAAGCAAGCACGTGCTTAATGAAGTGTTTCTCGTCGGGAGTGAGGGTATCCCAGTGATTGAGGTCCTGAGAGAGATCCACTTCTTCAGTGGTCCAGAAAGAGGCCTCGGCTTTCTTGTACATCTCCCAAATCTCAGGGTATTGGATTGGGAGAGGAGGGGTTCTTCTGAGGCGACACAAGGCATTATTATATTTTTTGTTCGAGAGAAGAAGAAAGATTGAAAATGGAAGGCTAGCTGAAAGGCGAAGAAGATCAGAGGGAGTTAAAAAGCGCGGGACTCGGGAACGTATTGCGGGAAGAAGGGAATCCAAACCAAACCATGGACAACTTTCCCTTCTGCGGCTCCACTGGTTAGTACAAAGTAGTAGTATTATAAACCCATGCTTCAATAGTGTACGGGTGGAATTAATTTAACAGAATAAAACAATATTGTCGCTTGTATTAAATCCACATTATTATTATTATTATTATTGGCAAATGGCAATCATCACACCACTAGGCACACTTGTAGTATTTCTGCTATATTATCATTATTGATTTGGTGTCCCCAAACAGGGTATTATTAGATTAATAATCCTCAAATCCTATGTTTGGTTCATTTTTTAATTAATATATCCATCCCTGAAAAGCAAAAATAAGTTCCATATTTTCCCTCACCAACATTAACCAAAATCCAAATGCCTATACAAGGATACACAATCATACAACTGGGGAAACAACACAACTTTAAAATATCAACTGAACCATTTCCTATTCAATCATTTACCCCAAAATGTAGGTTTTTCAATATTTCATTTCCTAGTCAGTCTCTGTCCTACACACACAAGTACCACGATAATGATAATATTTCACTTCACGCACCATTTGGATTTAGCATCGTTATTTTACATCAAAATCCTCTCCACCTGCTACCATCCAAGGCTGTTTCGCACCCTGAAAATAAATAAATAAATAAATATATCATTAAAAAAACAAAGCCAGAATTCAAAATATCATATCCAAATTTCCTAACAGAATGCCAGCCTAAAGAATATCAGACAAGACTACTCTGGGCCTAACTTCTATATGCCCTAACACAACATCATATCCAATTCAGTCATATACAAATGAAGTTGTGTAGATGAAAAATGGACAGCAACCCACCAAATATAGGATACGGTTGTTGGTTTCTACTTTTTACCTTGCCTTGCCGTATGATTTTAGGATAACTTCCAGTCATATCAACAACAGTTGACGGATCAGCAACTCTAACACCAGCATCGACAACAAAATCTAAGCCCTAAAATGTCATAGACACAGCAAATCATATTACTGAACCCTAATGCAAACTTAAAAACCACTCAGGCCCAAAACAAAAGACTGTACCTCTGGACCATATACATCAGCTATAACAACAGGATCCAGAATCCACTCATTCTCTTTAGGCGACTTGACACTGAGGTAAAGAGAAGTTATATGATTGGGCAGTAATATCCATACAATTGCCAAACCCATATCAAATTCTGTGCAGTGAAATGCTCCATAAAATAACTTTAAAAAAATGCATTCCTAAATAGATAAATTTACTTAATGATATTCTCTGCTTGGATTGTTCTCTTGTTCCTTTTCCCTCCATCTCACGCTTTGAGCATGGATCTTACTTAATGATATTCTCCTTTCATCTTTCAAAAGAATAAAGAAATTTACTTAATTTTCATTGTAAGTATCCACAGTTACCTTGTGGATATTAAAGGTCCATTCATCTTGTCCAGGATAGCTTGACACACTGGGTCATCAGGTATGCGAACACCAACATTTTTCCTTGACGCATATTTGGACGTTGTAGTTCCATACCTTGTGCATTGTTTAGGCAGCTCTTTGCTTGCAGTTAAGATGAAAGTATACTGTCACATGAAGCAGGCCTGTTAAAGATGTACAGTGTTCAAAAGCTCTAAGAAACCAATTGTTGCCCCTATACATAAAAGGGGACTAATAAGACATTATGAGCATCAAACAATTTCCCACTGCAGATGGTTTTACAACCATCAAAGGAAAAAAAAAAAAAAAAAAACACAACTTACTCTATGTTTTCATGCTTCACTGTCATATCCTGTATATTTGCCCATATGAACTTAAGATGAGAACAACAAAGCAAAGATACAGCATACAGTCTAATGGTTCACTGCAGCGAACTCATCATAACCCCACAATGTACAAATGCAGGAGTTTTGGAGTAATGAAAATGAATCAAATTGTCTTTAACAAGATCAATATGTTAAACAATCACACTTACAGGGCCAGGCAGGCAATGTTTAACAGCTCGAAAAATGTTCGTAAAACCATGGTCATTGCCACGAGGAAATCCTGTTGTATATTTATCTATGTCCCGTAAGGAATGGCATAAGATACTAAGGGGCTGCAATATAACACAACAGTAAAGTATTATTGGAATTGACAAATACTCATCAGGACAACAGACTGGGTCATTATTCCAGGGGGCAGGAAAGCTAGCTCAAATTCATAACACATGCTTAGAGTAGGAACTTGCCTTTGTAGCTTCTATGTTTTTAATTCTGCAAACAGAAGCAAGGTTCCAGTCACCAATTCACCATAAGAGTTGACAACAGAATTGTTAATGAAATCCTTTTATCTAATGAAAGAAACAAAAGTCAATTACCTACGCAAACGTTCAATTGCGGTGTGGCTCCTCAGATCACAAGCTATTGCATACCTAGTATCATGGCTTACTAGATTAGTTAAGCAACAAAGGCAACAGAAGCATGAAATAAAACCAAAATGAAATGGCATTGGTGCACTGCAATCATGAAATATGTTGCAAAACATTTATCCTATTATGATGAATTATCAATAGCGGGGAGAATAACAAACAGCATTGAAGGAATATAGCATACACAGTGTCTGTGGGAATCACTCCTACAGCTCCCTCTTTAAGAAGTTGAATAACAGGATCCAATTTCCAAGAGTCTGACCCTGAAGGATCAACTTCAAGGTAGAGTAAACCATCCTCCTGGCACATTCCCAATTATAGAATCAATGAGGTCATCTGTCCATCTATTAGCGTAGTGCCACATTACACAAAAGGTTGTGATTGGGAATGTTAAGCTTTATAAGACTAATAAGATTGTAGCGTGCCATGAGATGTTCTTTTTGCCTTCTACACAAATCTATGTTGGGGGATGTGGTTACCCCTAACAAAATAGGTAATGTGAACAAGATGCTCAACAAAATAGGAAATGTGAACAAGATACCCGTAATTTGTCACATGGATATCTCTGCATGGACAACAAACCACATGGCTTCAAACTACTTAAGTTATCCTGGGGAGAGAAAGTGTGTCATTGGATCACTCAAATAGATCTTATTAGACAAAGGGATATAGTCAATTAGTCATGCCAACCCAAAGATCCCTTTGTCTAGTCATAACCAATCCAAATAAGATCGATTTGGATGATCCAATGGCACACTTCCTCTCCCCCGGAAATAACTTAAGTAGCTTACCACATGATAAGGTGCTCATGCAATGGTATTCATGTTACACCTAAATGCGATACCAAAGTGTAGAATGAAAAACCTTATTTATTAATTATAGTAAAAACTCAACAAACTAAATTCTATCTCATAAATTTAAGATTATAGTAAAAAACTCAACAAATTAAATTCTATCCCATAAAAATCTCTAACGGTAATTTCAAACCTATTACACACGTGAAAATGGAACAAATCATTAAGCCTATAGCATAAAATTTAAGGTTGATCGGTGAAATTATATACTACGCATTTATATAGAGAAAATATAAGAGGAGAAAACTTGAGACCTTAGTGAAACGAGGAGTAGAGTACTTGAGACGTTTAGGGCTCCTCTTAACAACTGCCAAAATTTCGAATTTACGGCTTTGATGTGAAGGAGAAAGTACGAAATTCAAATTGGGGAGAGACACGCGTCTCGGAAATGGGCACGGAGACTGGGAGAGAGAGGAGGGCAGTGCTGCTGCAGCGACGCCACCGCATCGGCATGGCTGCACTATCAACGCCATTCTTTCCGGCCAATGAGTGCTGAGACTTGGAGTTCAGTACAAAAGCAGCTGAAAAGCTTCTTCCGCCATCTAAATGGAGAGACACATATACGACGTCGCCTGCTCTTTTAGGGAGTATGTATGTATTGTAGCCAGCCGAGTGTTCAAAGTCACGGAGAAAACACTCTATCCGCAGAACGCCCGACTCTCTAGACTCTACTACTCCGCAACATTATTTATTATTATTATTATTATTATTATTATTATTATTATTATTATTACGGAGTATTATTATTATTATTATGAAAAATTATTTTTTTTTTATCCTTCAGATGTACTTTCAAAGACCATTTATATCACTAATATGTTAGTAATTAATAAGGTGATAAATTTGGTCTTTTAGGAACTAAATAGAATAGATTACATTGGGCATGATAATACATATAATTTAGGGATTAAATCTTTATCACGAATAATTGTATTTTTTTCTTATTATTAATATTATTTTAAATTTTTATTACTATTATTAAATCAACCGTCAACTCCAACGGACAGCGAAGTGGCGGTAAATTGTAGCCATGGGTACGCACGCCTGTTGGTTGGAAACAATAATCCCAAACACTGCATCCTTGACTCTAAGATCCTATCCATCTTTCCATGGCTTCCGTTGCCCTTTATTCTACCACTTTCCCGCCGCCCAAAGCATCGCCGCCTCTCGCTGTTTACTTTGGCGCCAAAACCAGCAACTCCGCTGTCCCTTCGCTTTCCTTTGGAATCGCGCGGCCAAAGTCTCGTCCGTTAAGAAGGGCTTTTGTTTGCCGAGCCGCCTCAGTCGTGTTTCGAGATCTAGACGCCGATGATTTTAGGCATCCTCTTGATAGACAGGTTATCGACTTCCATCATTTGATTTTGACTTCAATTTTTGTACAGTAATGTATTGTTTTTATTTCGCTTTTGTTTTGCTAATCTTTTTTCTTTTAATAATTTGAGCCGCCATAGAATACACTGCTTTTGAGAGCAATTCCAGGTTTGAATGAGGTCGGCAAAGCTTTATTGGGTACGTCATACATTATTTTGATCTTCTGTATCTTTTAATTAGCAGAACAGATGAAAATGCATGATCTGCAGTAAAATTTTTCCTTTTAGCTTCATCCCTAAGTCATCAGATTTTTGCTGCAGGAACTGTGTCAGAGCAGGTCATGTTTCTGGAGAACATAGGAACATCAGTTCTTGTTTCTGAAAATCAGGTCACACCCTTTAAATTCAGTTTGACCAGTGAAACCTTGTTCTGGGTTTATCGAGGCAAACCCCACTCCTCTTCCGAGTATGTGAGTAAACCCTAGCCCTGTGATCCTAGCCGGCAAAGGACCACAAGGAGGTTAACCAGCCTAGGTTGCCCATAGCTGACCGGCTCAAACCCGGGTGACAGACGGTTTCGAACTCAGGACCTCACGGCCGCAAGCGTCTTGGTCTTGCCACTCAGGCTGCCCTTACGGGCTGTGAAACCTTGTTCTGTGATCATATGATTGTGCTACATTCCTTTTATATCTTTTGCCGGTATCAGTCCCAGTCTCCCAGAAAGGCAGAAATTATGTGAATTTTGTTTCTGCTATTTACTACTGTATTTTAGAGCTCATTTGAATAAACCTTGAATTGAAGGAAAATTCTATCTTCATTTCCTTTCAGCTCCCTGAACTTCATCAATTAATGGTTGAGGCTGCTAAAATACTAAGCATCGAGGCTCCTGACTTGTATGTGCGTCAAAGTCCTGTACCAAATGCATATACTCTGGCCATCAGTGGCAAAAAGCCTTTTGTCGTTGTCCACACAAGTCTAGTGGAGCTCCTCGCACGGAAGGAGTTACAGGTTATGTAGTTTACTTGCAATCTTCTCTTTGCTCTGCACAACAGCAATGAAATGGTACATTCCTGGTTAAATGGGGTTGGTTTAGACACACTTTTGATATGGTTGGTTATTCTTCTTTAATCCCTTAAAAGTTTTATAGACTTAATTTTTGGCATAGATGCTCCATTAGAACCTCAAAATTTATCAAGGAAAAGAAATGGCATAGAAAAATGAAATCAAGTTTTAGAATAAAAAATTCTTTCCTCTTTTTTTTTTTTTGTTTTCCATGCCTTGGAAATTATCCTACTATCCTATTTCAATTACTGAAAAATCAATATACATTTTTCAGTCCTAAATGTAAAAGGATGTCATGGTGATCTTATAAACCCATCATCCATCACTATTTTCTGTGACCCCTTAGCAAAGGTAGTGGTAATCTTTGCTGATTATGGTAGCCACATGCTATTGCTACTCAAAGGCCAAAAGAATGCCTGAAATTGCAAGCCCAAACAAGTTTCGTCCTTGCCCTCTCTTCTTCATCTTTTTCAGTTGTGTTTACTATACTCACTTCTGGTTTTTGTTTTTACCTACAATTCTCTCTTAATTCGGTCAATCCAAACACAAGGAACCTCCTTTAATATATGCACATTCTAAACAGAGCATGAAAGTCTTTTAGTCTTGCTAAATGCAGGCTGTCTTGGCTCATGAGTTGGGTCATTTGAAGTGCGATCATGGTGTGTGGCTGACAGTTGCAAATATTCTCACTCTTGGGGCATATTCTTTACCTGGCACGTCTTGCTCTGCCTATGCTTTTACTTTCAGATAATTTGAAGTTTAGAGTGGTTATCTGCACCTCAAACAGATATGATGAACTTTGAGATAAATTACTGCTTGATCAGAAATTCAAAATTCAATCAGCTAATTATTAAAGGGAGGGGGGATTGATTAGTTGAGAGAGATACCAGTAAAGAGTGAAGACTCCATGTTTGTGCTCAATTATGAATTGACTTTAAAATGTTTATTTATAGGTCTTGGTGGTTTGATCGCTCAAAGATTGGAAGAACAGCTTTTTCGCTGGCTTCGGGCAGCAGAACTCACTTGTGATCGTGCAGCACTTCTTGTTGCACAAGACCCAAAGGTATTGGATCACAATATATTTCTAGTTTCAAACAGGGAATTAATGTTACAGGATATCCTCACTTCATGGATCTCCTTCCTTTTCATGTACCTACAAGAGGTGGTTGTCTCTGTTCTAATGAAACTTGCTGGTGGCTCCCCATCTTTGGCTGATCAACTGAATGTGGATGCCTTCTTGGAACAAGCTCGCTCTTACGATCAGGCTTCTTCAACCCCAGTGGGATGGTATATAAGGTAGTGTAGAGCAGGCTTTATGGTACAAGGCACTTTGCTATTGGTTGTGTTCGAGTTTGTTAAATACAGAAACCTAATTAAAATGTTTTATTTTTTGTTTCAGAAACGCTCAAACAAGGCAACTTTCACACCCTCTCCCTGTTTTACGTGCACGCGAGATAGATGAATGGTCAAAGAGTCAAGAGTACCAGTATCTTGTGAAACGCGCAATGCGGGTCAATTCTGTGCAACAAATTCAATTATGAATTCAAGATTGAAATCTAATGAGCTTGGAGATTTCAGGTTAGTAGCAGTGTTTTTATTATAATTTCCTGCATTTGGAGTGAATTTTGTGTGTAGAAGGCTTAAATTTCAAGTGCATATATTACTCCTTGGCCTGGTTTGGAGGTCTCACTTTTGGAAGCGTGTTCCTCTTTTATTGGTTCTCTTTTCAGGCCTAGGCCTGGGCTGCTAGTTAATGGATTGAAGCAGCAATGCAGCATAGGAAAAAGTCAGTCAAAGCATTATGTATACTGTATAGGAGGAGGGTATAGGATTGAAAATTCATCTGCCTATGGCAGAGTATTACTTGTATGTATGTAGATGTTATGCTGGCGGGAACCAGATATGAACGTCAGCCATTTGCTCGCTCATACACAACTGAGCTGGACTCCTAAATACCTGAATCAGTACTCGTTTTTTTTTTCTTATGACTCTGTATACTGCTAGTGCTAGCTCGGTTAGTAGAAATAAATTGTTAAAACACAAATGTAAGGCGGCCACTAACATTCTTCAACAACTTGATGGTCAACTTCGAATCTTCAACCTTTCCACAAATGAATACATACCACTAAAAGATAAAATTCAAAGCATCCAGAACAGATCTAATGTGATTATATTTGAAGTTTGAAGTCAATACTAAGTTAAAGTACACTCCTATTGTGTCCAACAGCCATACGGCATCAACCACAGCAAATGCTTGAACATCACCCCGTACATGATTTCCTGACAGCAATGTGCAAAGATCAACCACATCCTTGCTTTTCCAAACCAATGTTGAGATCTTGAATGTGTAGAATCTAGCAAAACACTTCCATCCATCCTTGTCCAAAGCACAGCTTGTAATCCTCAAAATTCATGAGCTCCCAGGGGCATCAGTGATTGGTTTGCGATTCAGATAGCGAATAACAGCATCTTCAACCCTGTTATTGAAATAAAGTGCAATAATGAATACACATCCAAATATAATACCAAAATGTACTTCACTAGAAAAAAGTCCACTAATTCAATATCTATGTGGTATCAACTACCAAAACAATTAGACAACACTACTAATGAAGCATGTATACTTCTAACAAACTGGGACTATCATTTTAGAGGTCTCGAAGGGTTTCAGTAATCAGGTGATAAATTAATATGAAATAGATGAATTAGCAATGTGATTACACCCATCATGCATCACTGTCATAGATCCTATGGCCAAATGCCGGGCTTGAAAACAAATTCTCTCTCTCACACACACACAGGCGCTGTATATATTATAGGGCGGTTATCTTATTTCTTATCTATTATTTCTCACATCCAATTTGAAGTTTCACAATAAAGCTTTCAAGTGCAGAAAATGCAATTAAGTACTCTGAGAATTAACACACAACTTAAATGCAGGGAAGATAATTAAGCCATTAAATGCAAGGCAAAGAATCTAAGAATAACAGCAAAGAGTAAGTACCAGGGTTGGCTGTAAAAATCTGACCGACGCTCTTTCTCAGCATTGTGACTAGCTTCTGCAGTAACAAGCTTGAGATCCTTACCCTGGGAATCAATTAAAGCATTAATGAACTCAACAGGTGATTGGCTAAAACCAAGAAAGAATGCCCGTCTCCTTCTGTGTTCATGGATTTTCCTAATAGCAGCACAAATTGCTTCATCACAGGCATCTATCTCTTTAGTTTTTTCTGTGCTTGCCAGCAATGCACTCAATTCTCTCTGTATCGGGAAGGGCACATCAACCAACACGTCATAGCATGCACTTCCAGCAGGGTTATTACCAGAAAGTTTAATTCTGTGTTCTAAATGAATGGGCTGCGGAGGAGACAAATGATGCGTGATCTTTTGTGTCACTGCTGTGAATTTAACCTTACCTTCCCCAAACACTTTTTGAAGAAGTGGGTCGCAATTGAAATATGAAGGATCATCAGCACTCTGCAACTTTCTAGCTTTAACATAGTGCCAGATTGCAGCTATAATCCTTGCACGAGTATCAACCTCAATACCTAAAACTTCTGTCAAAGGTTGTGAAAGTTTATACTTCTCGGGCGAGTAATTCAACTCTAATCTAATATTCACAGTGAATTCTTGATCTCCCTTCCTTTTTACCTCGAAGCCCTCATGAAGAGCAGGAGATCTAGCACTGTCCCATATTATAATATGGTTATCAGGATAGAGTTTCTGGTCCAGGGAAATGGTGACTCTTTTGAAGAAAGAAGAAAACTTTGGGTACATAGAGCTTGATTTCTGTAACATAGCAGCTTGATCAGGATCCATGCCTTCCTCTAAAATCCTCCCTACTATTTTGAGAGTCCATGTAGGAGGCTCAGCATTGGGTTTTTTAGGAATAGTCCGGATCTGGTTAGCAAAAGTGTTGAATACATAAATCCTAAGGGTTTTCTGAATAGATGGAGGGGTCTTTAATGCATCTTGTATATCAACTTTCTTTCTTGCAAGTGCAGCATCCACACGAGACTCAAACTCAAGTAGCTGAGTGTAGAGAGCAGATTCAGGCAAAATTGCTGCCACTCTTTCCTGTAATTGCTTTTCAGGAAGCTTCTGCTTTTTCTTACGAGCAGCAGCGGAAAGGTCCATGGTTCTCATTGGAGAAATTGTGTTGGTAGTTGACAAGCCAGGTGGACGGACGGGTGGTTTTTGTGGAAACCTTTTGACACTGGCATTTCCAATCCCTGGAAGAGAAGGGGATGAGCCTAAATTTGCAATTCCAGCAGCATGGGCCTGGCTAAGGGGAGCAAGGGACAGACCCTGAGCTTGTAACTGTGCCTGAAACTGAGCATGTGCAGCTTGTACTTGCGCTTGAGCATGAGCCTGAGCCTTAGACTGAGCTTGTGCCTGTGCAATGGCTTGGGCATGAGCTGCAGAGAGCTGGGACAACTGAAACTGATTCGGAAAACCAGATGGCATTCGCTGTTGAGGTTGGGGCTGAGACTGAAGGTGAGCTGCAGGATTGACAGACATGGAATTTCCAAAGGGGGAGGAAACCCCAATGCTCTTTGGCGGGTTATTGTTGTTGGCGGACATCGAAAATGTACAAACTATTATAGGTCCCAAAGATAACTCACATAGGCAGGCACCAAAGAAGAAGCTGCCCTTTTTTAAAACACAAGCCAAAAATCTACAAAACACAGAAAAATAAAAATAAGAGGGTGAGATCAAGCTCTATGAGCCACAAAACAAACCCTAAATTTTGTTGAAAGAAACAGAGATGGAGCAAGTAAAAAGCGTGAGGAAATAATACGATGCTAACAAAGCTAATTGCGGGAAAAGAGAACCCTAAACCTAATTCAGTAGACTCCAATTACGACCTTAAATTGAAAATAGGTGAGGAAACCAAGCAAGGAAGTAGTAAGAAGTGATTGGAAGAAGAAGGTGAGCTTTCTTCAAAATCCAAAAAAAAAAAAAATGCAGAAATTAAAGCCCAGAAGTGAAAGGTGGGAACAGCACAAAAACAAGGAAAGGGTTTAGATCGAAGGTTGTAATTAATACCTTACAGCGTGTGCGTGTTGTTCTTCGTCGATGACTTCTTCCTAATCGTCGTTGTCGTTGTCGTCGTCAGCGACTCCAGGAGGAAACGGGTAGGGAGCACTGACTTGGGGTTTACTCCCACGGCCGTCTAGTTCGGTTTTGTGTCAGTCCTCTCACCTCTGTCCTTTCGCTGAGGAAATTATTAAAATTTCATGATTTTTTTATTATTTTTTTTGAAACAGAAAATTTCATGATTAGGAGCAGTAAGTACAACTTTCTTTTCCTGATCCAATTACTTGCTCCAAAGCCCATTGGATACCAGCCCAATACAAGTGAGCAACAATTGTTCTCTCTCACTATTTTTTTT
Organism: Ipomoea trifida; assembly: GCA_003576665.1. NCBI lineage: Eukaryota > Viridiplantae > Streptophyta > Magnoliopsida > Solanales > Convolvulaceae > Ipomoea > Ipomoea trifida. Next base: position 68,140 of record CP025646.1, read on the forward strand.
AATAAAAAATTACTAAACATATAACCCTTAAATGTGTGAATGTGGAGTATAAAATTTGTAAATGTAGAGTTATGAATGTGTATTTATCTTGGTTAATTTAAATTTAATTTTACTAATTTCAATTGAAAAAGAGCAATTGTAATTTTGTATGCATTGCATGCACACTTAATCAAAAATCTGACCACCTTTACCCCAAATTTTTATTCAAAAATTAAAATTTTATTTAAAAAATTATAAGAACGGTCTCGAAATTATACTTAATTTTTTTTGTACTTCTGAAACAATATAAGGTCACTACTTCATGTAATCATGCGTATCTTGCCAATGCCTTCAACATACGTCCTAAGGAGATCCCTCAACCAATTTGGAGGATTTTTTTTTTTTTTTTTGAAAACAACCAATTTGGAGGATTAGTCATAAAGGATAGTACCCAATTAATTCATCATACTCAAATTAGTTTAATATTAATCAATTTTTAATATTTAACTTGTAATTATACATGATAAGGAGATTGAATTAATTATGAATTATTGAGTTTAGTATTTTTGGAAGTGAAAATTCTAGTTAAAATGGAATCAAGCCGGAATAATAATCCATCAAAGTCTTCCAGATGCAAAATTAAGCTTGTAGAAATTTCTTTCCACATATCTAATCATTGTACTACACCAAGAAAGACAAAAATGGTAGGTCCCCCTGATGAGCTATGGGGGATGGTTTATAATATAGGTAGCCAGTTGCTTTTATTATACATTCATTATCGTCATATTAGATGTTACGAACGAAATAAGATGCCTCTTTATTTTCAAGTTATTTTCGTTTGCAGCCACAGGATATGGGCAATCTTACCATCTGGATGCGTACACGTGTCAATTCAAGGATTGGGGGCTCACCCGCGTATCTGTCAAGACATATAGACGGCATCCTTGTGGACTAGTCCACACTCCACATGGTTGAAGAGTGAAGACAATATGTGAACAAAACCATACTACGGAGTATATTTTATATTTTTACTACTACAATAATATAGTCTAGTATTACTATATTTTAAATTATTTATTAGCCTTCTCAATTTGAGACAGTCAGTTATGAACAATTTAAACTGTTTTTTTCTTTACGGACTAAATCATAAAGTGGGCTTCACACATAATAATTAGAATTTTTTGTTTTTTTTTAATAATCACAAAATTTCAAGTTTAATTGACAATAAGAATTGTCTATTAGTATTTGGTTGGTTCCCATTGATTATATACCAAATTAGGATTAGAATCTGAACTTCACTTCTATGATACATTTGGATGAAGATGAAAAGGTTTAATTATTGGACATTGTGTGGGGCATGATAAAGAATGAAGAGCAGGACAATGTAGTGTGTCTCTGTTTGCTGACTCAACAAGATGGAGATGGGATGTGCGGTGCATTGCATTATCTAATCTAGCGTTTCCAATCATTTATCCCAGAATTCATCATCCCTCTGCATATTTTTATTTTTTTTTTCTGGGCGAGATTTATGTTTTCCCATTACTTGTCTACATATATTGATTGTTCCTCCATTCCCAACACATGGATGTGGTGGGTGCATGATATTCCGCCCCGCCCCCCTTAGCTGCGCTTTTTCCTTAACACTCACACTCACACTCACTGATAGATATACAAGCTAGCTTCTGTATTTCTCCATCCAGCAGCACGGAATTTGCAGGAAGCACTAAGGAGATGGAGGGGCAGGCAGATGATGACCCAGAGAGCAACTCGCTGCATCGACCTCTCCTCAAGAGAAACCGCACACTTTCCTCCACTCCGCTAGCCATGATTGGAGCTAAGGTTTCTCCCATCGAGAGTCTGGATTACGAGTAAGGCAGGCAGGCAGGCAGCAATGATATCATTCACACACACACACACACACACATATATATAGTTAGTTAGTTACTTAGTTAATACTCTTTCTTAATTTTACTCCATCCCCCCTCCCTCATCAATAGCTAACATTACAAACATTATGATGACATGTGTGGTTTAATTAATTAATTAGGATCAATGAGAATGATCTGTTCAAACACGACTGGAGAAGTAGATCAAAATCTCATGTTTTGCAATATGTTTTCCTAAAATGGACACTGGCGTTCTTGATTGGGCTTCTAACTGGAATAATAGCCACCCTCATAAATCTGGCAATCGAAAACATTGCAGGCTACAAACTTCTTGCAGTGCTCAACTACATCGACAACAAGAGGTTATCTGATCCATCTATACTCCTTTTTTTATCTAAAACTAACTAGGTAGACGAGTCATGGGAGTATTTACTTGCTAGTGCTAACCGTCAAGTTTACCACAAGATTGAAGTTAAAGCGATACATATTGACCAATAAAAGTGTTTTTTTTTTTTTTTTTTTACTTATACTAGTTAGGTGGCAAGGCAATATAATTATGGTTGATATATGCTGCTGCAGGTACCTAATGGGTTTTGCATATTTTGTTGGGACCAATTTTCTTCTCACAATGAGTGCTTCTGTTCTGTGTGTCTTTTTTGCACCTACCGCCGCAGGCCCTGGAATACCTGAAATTAAAGCATATCTCAATGGAATAGACACTCCCAATATGTTTGGTGCCACAACACTGATTGTCAAGGTTTGTGAAATTCTGTAGTCCTCTAGCTAAGCTATATATAGATATATATGTTCCTTCAGCTCCAACTACTTCTTGGAGCTAAACCCTAACATACATACATTGCAGATTTGTATGGTATTATTATTTTAGCTAAATAAGTAGTCACTTTAATGAATTAATTTGCAGATCATTGGAAGCATTGGAGCTGTATCCGCAGGCTTAGATTTAGGAAAAGAAGGGCCACTGGTACATATTGGAACTTGCATTGCTTCTTTATTAGGTCAAGGTGGGCCAGACGATTACCGCATCAACTGGCGTTGGTTCCGTTACTTCAACAATGACAGGGACCGCAGAGATCTCATCACCTGTGGCTCATCCTCAGGTGTATGTGCTGCTTTTCGATCCCCGGTTGGTGGCGTCCTCTTTGCTTTAGAGGAGGTGGCAACATGGTGGAGGAGTGCTCTTCTCTGGAGAACCTTCTTCAGCACAGCAGTTGTTGTGGTAGTACTCAGGGCTTTCATTGAATACTGCAAATCTGCCAACTGTGGGCTCTTTGGAAGAGGAGGAGGCCTTATCATGTTTGATGTGAGTGGAGAAACTGTGAGGTACCATGCTGTAGATATCATCCCTATTACAATCATTGGAGTCATTGGTGGAATCTTAGGAAGCCTCTACAACCATGTTCTTCACAAGCTCCTCCGCCTTTATAATCTCATCAATGAGTATGATTGACTTCACCATGGCTAAACACTTACTACTTATGAACTTAATGTGTTGCATCCATCTGAATCATTTCAATACAAGTTGTTGTTGTTACGTGTGTACTTAGCCGCCAAATGTGATCTGAAATTGTGCTCTTGCAGGAAAGGGAAATTACATAAGCTTCTTCTCAGTCTCAGCGTCTCACTTTTCACCTCTGTATGCCTATATGGACTTCCTTTCCTTGGCGGATGTAAGCCCTGTGAGTCTTCTTCTTCTTCTTCTACTTCTACTGCAGGAGGGACTGGAAACTTGAAACAATTCAACTGCCCAAAGGGGTACTATAATGATCTTGCCACTCTTCTCCTTACAACCAATGATGATGCTGTCCGCAATATTTTCTCTGTAAATACTCCCTCAAGATTTAATATTTCATCGCTTGCTATCTTCTTCATGCTGTATTGTATCTTGGGACTGATCACGTTTGGAATTGCTGTGCCTTCTGGTCTCTTCCTTCCTATCATCCTCATGGGTTCATCTTATGGTCGTTTGCTTGGCATTGCCATGGGAAAATATACATATATTGACCGGGGGTTATATGCTGTTCTTGGTGCAGCTTCCCTGATGGCTGGTTCAATGAGGATGACTGTTTCCCTGTGTGTCATATTCCTTGAGCTCACAAACAATCTTCTTCTCCTCCCAATAACCATGCTTGTGCTTCTGATTGCTAAAAGTGTAGGAGACTGCTTCAACCCGAGTATCTATGACATAATATTGGAACTGAAAGGCCTGCCTTTCCTGGATGCAAACCCTGAGCCATGGATGAGAAACATAACAGTGGGTGAGCTTGCAGATGTGAAGGCACCAGTAGTTACGCTTAGTGGAATTGAGAAGGTGGGTCGTATTGTGGAGGTGCTTAAGAACACCACGTACAATGGTTTCCCTGTGGTGGATGAAGGAGTGGTAGGTCCAGGGCGGGCAACAGAACTTCATGGACTGGTGCTAAGAACGCACCTTCTGCTGGTACTGAAGAAGAAGTATTTCATGCATGAAAGGCGGAGGACAGAGGAGTGGGAAGTGAGCGAGAAATTCAGCTGGATGGATTTGGCTGAAAGGTGGGGTAAGATTGAAGATGTGGCAGTGACAAATGATGAAATGGAGATGTATGTTGACCTGCATCCCCTTACCAATACAACCCCCTTTACAGTATCAGAAAGCATATCAGTTGCAAAGGCAATGGTGCTGTTTAGGCAGGTGGGACTTCGTCACATGCTCATTGTACCCAAATATCAGGCAGCAGGGGTGAGTTAGTTTTACCTTTTAATTTACTCTTCAATTCCTCCCATTCCCATCCCATCCTTAAGATGCATGTAATTATTGACCTCAGCAGCTCTTACTTTGCTCCTTTAATTTAATTTGCCAGGTATCTCCAGTGGTGGGAATCTTGACCAGGCAAGACCTCAGGGCACACAACATCTTGGCTGTCTTCCCTCATCTAGCCAAATCAAAGGACAGTAATAAGGGGCACTGATCCAGAATAAAATTGGCTGCTACGCTACGCTACTATCTTTCTTACAACATTCTTTATATATTCCTTTTAATTTGCACTTGTATCCCCAATTCACATTCTTTCTCAGAGATTCCAACATAAGAACAAAAAACAACATTTTTGTTATCATCAATTATATATATAATAACAAAGAATTGATATGTACTGTAAACAAAACAGTTAAACCATTCATTTTATTAGTACATTACATGCATGTATGACAGACGCAAAAACCAAACCTTGAAGCTTGTTTGCCACCTGCATTTTTACATCTTATTATATTGCCATGGCATTCACTTGTGCTAGGCCCCCGATTGTCTTATTGACTATGCACTTCAACTACTGTCAGTTTAACTAACACCAAGCTTAGCTAGCATACTTCTCTGGATTGTTGATTTGCAACATTTTATAATGTTTGTTACACTTGTTGAGATCGAGTAATGCTCGCAGCTCTTGCTAATGAAGTTGAGGGAAGGTCACATTATATTCATACATCTATCATCATCTGTGTACATGTCTGCCATTGACCAGGTCCAGGTGCTAAAATTTTCATATACACAGCTCTCATGGCTGCATGGCATGCATGCAGCTGTGTTTGGAAGACCAAGAAAAACATGTATGTGTAGCTCACATGCACAAACATTCTCTACTCTTCTTGATACTGGCCTTGACATCATTTAGCAAGGCAGGGAGGGCATAATATAATGCATCCATCAAGAAACACTGTGGACAGGACTTGCCATTTTCTTCCTCTTTTCATTAAAGCAGCTGCTGCAACTTGAAAGCAACCTCGGGAGGCAACAGTGTCCAGACTTTGCTGATTTTGAAACAGGTTTGAACTCTCTGTCGGGAGTTGTTTCACTGCTGCTACTACTACTACTACGTACAGAGGAATGAGGGGGTGGTGTTTCAACTGCAACTTTTACAGTAGTGGGGTCAATACCAGTGGTCTCACCATCCTTTTGAACATTGATATCCTCCTCCTGCAACTGTACGTTACCTTGTAAACTAATCTCTCTGAGAAGTTCAGAGAGTTTCTTCTTCTTCTTCTTCTCGTCTGTTGGGGATGATGATTCAATTACATTTACAGAAATAGTAGCTCTGTCCCTAAAAATGACAGGGGTTCCTTCTGAAAAGCTCTGACGGAGGACAGGTGTATTCCCACAAGATGGAGAAAAGTCTGCATGCATTTATTAAGTCAACAAGAAAACCTGAAAATGACAAACAGACAGAAACAGCCCAAGGTAACAAGTACATTTTTTTTTTATTTATATCTACTTTTATGACATAGGTAATTAGTAATCACTGAGAAGGGATTTAGGTGAGGAACAGTACAGATCAGAGGAAGTCACTGGGGGTGGTAACTGGTAAGAAGCTTGAAACTGCAGAAGAAATTAAAAGGGGTGGGGACCGGGGCCCGGGGGTTCAATTTTCAAATATCTATCTCACCTCCTTTGATGCTATAGAAATCATCTTCATCACAATCAGATTCCAACCAAGGCTGGGAATCAAAGAACATCTCCTCCTCCTCCTCCTCCTCCTCCTCCTTGCTGCCTATATATAGCAAAGGAAAATCTTGATGAACTATAAGAAATGCCATGGCAACAATCCAACACAAACTATATAATAATAGTTGGCTTTGAAAGCCAAGCCTGTCAAAACATTCTGAACAAGTCAAGTCTATCTATCATAAAATTATTCAACTGGGATCGATGGAGGAAAAATTGTGTAGCATCAATTCAATAGCCTATTTATTAGATTTTGAACCAAGATTTTCCATTTTCCAAGGGGCCATAGAATCATATCCTTATAATAAAACAAGAAATAGGTAGGGAATCATGCCTGTATGTATAACACCAAAAACATTATTTTTAAAAATTGAATTAGCTGATTCTTAGAAGAGTCTTAGGTAAAGAGTTTTGGTATGAAAAATGAATTAGCTTTATGCTTTCACTTTTCACAATAGTCATAAGACTGCACTGTGGGTATTTTGCCTCTACAATGGGAAATTCAAATTCCACACAGATCAGAGCAGTATAATAAAGCAAAAGGAACAAAATAAAAATAAATCACAAAACAGCATCAGTTTACTGCAATTTGTAATATAAAAACTTATCCTGCCACAAAGATGGAAAGTGGAGCCTTTTAATGGAAAAATGTGCTATATATAAATAAAACACCACCACGTGGGTACACGAGTATAGTATAGGGATGATAAATTTTGCAAGGAAAATAGTTGTGTGCATCAAACTACACAAGGCAGGCAGTAGTTGATGGGGCGGGGAAAAAAGCTTAGTGTAGAGCAAAGAAAGGTTTGATTGAGATGAAATGTTTGTGATATGATTCGATCAGTAGTACGGAGTATTATATTGTTTTAACAAATGTTTTATACTCCGTAAATAAAAAGAAAAAAGTTGCAAATTTTATAATAGTACGGAGTATTATATGTTTTAAGCCACAATCGTGAAACGGTATCCAATAACAAATCTGGGCTATGGCTACCAGTAATCAGTGTGTGTCTTGTCAAATTTCAAGTAGTAAGTACATACCCCACCCACAAGACAACTCAAAGAAATAAATTCCTTATTTTCACACAGTTTAGCCAACCAGCTCCCAAAAAAACACATGAATTTAGCTAGCATTTTAACCGGGAAAAAAAAAAAAAAAAAAAGATATGAAAAATGATAAGCATAATAAGGGGATCAGAGAATCGGACCAATGATCATAGGATGAGGCGAGGAATGCTGAGAGTGAGAGTGAAGAGGAAGACCAGTGACCTTAATATCAGCTCCATTGACTACAGTGGGCTTACTTTTAAGAGGGGATGGAATCACAAGCTTCCCATTTTTGGACCCGATTACTAGGCGTTGCTTCATGCTTGATTCTGGGTCTCTGTGCGCTGAAACGCACGAACCCATTGCCAAATCCCAAAAGCTGTGAGCTTTTTTAGTTCTAGAGCAGGAGGAAAAGGTAAAAAGAAGAGGATCTACTCTGCTTGTGTAGTGAGAGATATAGGAAGTAGCTAGGGAGGTTAGCACTTAGCACAATAGCAGGACGAGGATTTAATTTAAAGTATACTCAAAATATAATACTCCGTAATGGATATTTTTTTAAATACACTTGTATATTTTCGAGAATTAAACAAAATTAAATACCCATTTTATTATTTAATTATACAATAATATAGCATGAAGCAACCTCCATTTTAAGGCTTGAATTGAATGACAAGTTTTTGTGTGTCTTGTATGATTAATCCCAAGTAAAATGGTGTAAATAATCATTGCAGTTTATTTATTGAGTGCTACTAAATTTTATGATCGTTTTCTGCATACCAGTTTTGGATTTTAGTTAGTTGGCAACCTAACAGCCTAAACATTTCAACTTCCATTCATTCATTCGTCCCCACTTTGAACCACTCCAACTTCCATTCCACTCATCAATTTCTTTTTTTTTTTCTTTTTTTTTTTCCCCCCACTCATCAATTTCAAATACTTAACAATTTTTACTTTACTACCCACTTTCTTTTTTTTTTTTATGAAAATACTTGACTACCCACTTTGTTGCAAATAATATACAAACATTTTAAAAAATTTTATTTTGCATCCACAATCCTTTTCAATTTTCAATATTATAGAGTTTAAAATTAAATCTAGACTTTCGGGCCAGTAGCGTTGCCTTCTATATTTCAATGATTTTGGGTTGTGCTTGAGGCCCGTTAACAAACTTAATTCGGCCCAGAAGCGAGGCAAATTATTGTGTGAACTATAATAAAAATTACATTTTGAATATACTAAAAGTACATTATTCATGTACTGAATAAGTTTTGTGGATTATAATAAAAATAAGTTTTTTATCAGTTGTTATATCGTAGACCATGGTCCAAAAACAACACTATTCTTTAAGTAAAGAAACAGTATTGTCAAGTCTTAACGGAGTTTCGTATATGAAATTACAGTTCATCTCAAATGATATTGTCTCACATTTCTTTTTATGTTATCAAATGAAACTATAGTTATATCAAAATGAAATTATAATTGTGTTGAAATGAAACTGCAGTATATATAAAATGAAACTGAATAACAATTTCACATATTTTAGTGTATATTGTAAAATGAAACAGTAGTTATATTGAAATGATATTGTAGTTGTGTTGAAATAAAACTGAAGTTTATAATGTCGAATGAAACTGTAGCTATATCGAAAATAAGCTGTGGTTGTGTTAAAAGGGAATTGCAGTGTATATTAAATGAAACTAAATATGTTATACACACATAGTTAACGACGCGGAACGGAGTTGTTTCTACGTTTCTTTTCATGAATCAAAACGACGTCATTTTTATACATAGTTCACCATGCATTATGGACTGTGGTCCACAATAAATTTTGTGATTTTTTATAGGGACTTTTGGCCTGACATATGTTATGACTTAGTTAAGCCTGCTCTGTTCAATAAAATGTTGAGCATATATAATATATAATAAATGTGCAATACAACTATCAATTTAAACTTTTAGTTGAGCTGGAGTACATATTTCAATTTTGTATGACATGTTTATAATATTTTCCACCTAACATATATATTTTTTAATTAAAATGAAATCCTAAATATATATATATATATATATATTTGAATTGTCTAACCTTAACCTCCAATTCCCCAAAATTCCCAAATCTAATTCCCCCTATTCTATTAGGCTATTCCACCTCCGCGCAGCCGTCGGACGCAGCAACGCAGGGACGAGTGGACGATCGGCCGACCGCGACGACTTCATCCTATCTCCGGCGAGCGGCGCAGGTTAGTGGTATACACTGATACACTTACTTTAGTCTGATGCTGTGTTGTGACTGGAGGAGTGGAGGCTGCGGGCTGTCGCTGCTGCCTGCAGCCTTTTTTTTTTTTTTTTTTGAAGATCAACCTGCAGCTTTGTTCTTTAAATGTTAATTTGTTATATTATATATATATATTAACATCTAATGGTAGTCGGTAGATGTTACTCTGTTTATGTTTTGCTATTGATTGTTAAATGTTGATAGTTAAATATTTATGCTATTACTTTGTTTATGTTTTGGTATTTGATTGTTAAATTTTGATAGTTAATTATTTATGAGATTACTTTGTTTATATCTTGCTATTGGTAGTTAGATATTTATGAGTTTATATAGGACGACAACTAAGAGGAGATTATGTTGAAGTCATGACTTGTTCCATATTATGTTTTATGCTATTATGTTTGTATTGTGGTTATTAATGAGTGTTCAAGACATTATTGTATTAAATTTGTGTTGGACTTTTGTATTGTGGACTTTTAGTTTTGTATTGTGTTAGATTTTTGTATTATGAACTTCTGGTTTTGTATTGTGTTAGATTTTTGTATTATGAACTTCTGGTTTTGTGGTTATTAAACTTGTGTTGTTGGATGTTGTATTATGAACTTGGTTTTGTACTTATGATTGATTGTCATGTGATTCATAATCATAGATTTGTGGTGATATACTTATGTAATACTTTTGTATAATTGTATCAGTGTATATTTGTGTTAGGTATATTTTTTAAATTTTTTTATACCTATGCCTTATAGGCTCAAAGCCTGAAGCCTTTTGAATTGCCTACATATTAAATAGGCTTTTAAAACGGCTTTAGGCGCCAGACCAATTGTAGGTTTAGGCTTGATTCTTCCGCTGCCGAGATTTTCTTGTATTTTCTATCCTAAGCTCCCAATTTGACTCTCCAAACTACTCTCTCAGAACATTCTTCCTTGCTTTTCCATCTCCGCCGCCACACCGCGCTCAAAAAGTTTGATTCCTAAGCCGTGAGGATGGTGAAGGCCATAATCGCGCCGTCGATGCTGTCATCGGACTTCGCCAATCTGGCCTCTGAAGCCGAAAAGATGATCCACTGTGGCGCCGATTGGCTCCATATGGACATCATGGTACTTCTCTACTCAATTTCTCTTACCTTATTTCAATAGTAGATCTTGCATTTTTTTCTTGTTCCCTCAATTGGTTGACTTAACTAAAAAATTACAATTTAACCTCAATTGCGTAGTTATTTAACTACAAATCTAATACTTCGTAGTTCGTACCTTTCATTTCAAGTATATTGCCTTTTTTAGATGAGTAGAAGAATCTGAGGGGAAATAAAATTGGAGAAAATAAAATAGAGAAATTTGGAGCTCGTTAACTAACCGGAGAATTTGAGAATAAAAAACATAAAATATGTTTCTTAACACAGTTTTCAAAATAGTCCAGTTCAACGTTGCAAACCTTTTTGGTTTTCATGCCAGGGGTACTTAAAAAATGTAAGTCACGATTTTTTCATTATTTGATCGGATAAAAAAGAAGCTTTGGGATTGCTAGAGACAAAAAAATAACTATATAAAGCAATAGAGCCATCATAATATTTTTCAACTTTTCCGAAAGGAAGGGTGGCAATTTGATCATTTTATTTTTTTTCTTTCTTCAATGGAACATTGTGAAAACTGGAAGCATTTATCAGTTTTGATTTTTGAAACACTGTTTTCTAAATGAAAAACAGAATCATCTATTGTTTGTTTGACTATATATCGCTATAGCCACATTCTCATCATTATTTATATACATATTTATTCATTACTATGATTACATTCATATCCAAACTTGGCCTGGATATATTGGCTTGGATATGTGATGCATTCTGGGGGCGTGGTTATGTTCGTAGAAACAGATCAGCATAGAAGCTGTAATCTGGGAAATTACAGTAAAGAAGGAATCTATTTCATTACCATATTATAGTTTAGAAAGTTGTTAGTTTATTACTATATCATAGTTTAGAAAGTTTTAGAAAGTTTCCTAACTTAGTTTTAGTAATTTCAGTTTTGGATTCCTTGTACTGCCCTATATAAGGGAGTATCAATTTCAATATCAGTAAGGAAAGTTTTAATCCCAAATCAAAGGGCTAGGGAGTTCTGGGACTCAAGAAAACCCAGCTTATCCTTTTTCCACAATTGTTCCTTTCTTCCCATTCCCTTTTTCTGCAATTCCATTAAGCCTGTGACGTAGAACCCATAACATTTGGTTCCGTTGCCGGCGTCATGGGCGATAGTTCTTCCAGCAGCACAAACTCCAAGGAGAACTACGCAGACCTCTGTGAGTCTGTTAAGGAGTTGAAACAATTACTGGCGGACTTTATTCGGGCCCAGCAACCAGCAACCCCACCTGCCACACCACCTGCAGGATCGGAAGTTCAACATGCAAATTTTCCAGAGGATAACACAGCTCCTCAATCTCGATTTACCAAGCTGGATTTTCCCCAATATGCGGGCAAGGAGGATCCCTTAATCTGGTTACATCGGTGTGAACTTTATTTCCATACAACCCATACTCCAGACCGAGAAAAAGTGGGCCTCGCAGCATTCAACATGACCGGTGAAGCACAACTGTGGTATTATCAAATCCTGCGGGATGAACCTCCCCTATCTTGGCTTTTGTTTAAAGAATATTGCAAGTTGCGTTTCGGGCCGCCACGCAGCAACAATCCTTTGGGAGAGTTAGCCAATTTGAAACAGCGAGGGAGGCATATTGATGAGTATGTGGAGGATTTCCAAACGTTGCTGGCTCGTGCGACCTCTGTTCGTTTTGAGCAGCAAGTTGATTTATTCACAGCAGGACTAGACGAGCTTTTACGAATTGATGTGGAGCGTAGCAAGCCAGCCTCTTTGGCTGAAGCTGTGAATACAGCCCGGGATTTTGCTAGGAAATTCCAATTATTGGGTCTCGCTGTGGCTCGACAATCCCCTCGTCCAGTCTCTTCTTTGCCGAGCAGCCCAGTAATCACAGTCACAAAGCCCCGAGCACCACCTAAACCA